>JASANA010003509.1:0-41939 GCA_030248095.1 Ptycholaimellus sp. GST1_10 | reverse complement strand
GGTATTTAATCATCTACATTAAAATTCCATGAGTTTAAATTTCGAGATATGTATAGAGGAGCATTTTAAGACAATGAAAAAATTGGGCTTGGGGGGGAAGAACTTTTGGGGGGGAGAAACTTTGGGGGGGAAGAACCTTTGGGGGGGACTAACTCATGGGGGGCAGGAAGCGTCCATCAGCCAAAAAACCTTGATTAGCGCCATTGGTTTCATTTCAAGTGATTCCATACCCCTTATTTTTTATGCTAATTAGTAAAAACCACGTTTCTACCGCCGAACTTCGATTTCTCCAATCTTACAGACACCTTCTCTGAAGGCCATTGGTTGGACGCAACAACAGTTGGCGCCCAGAGATCGAGCAACAAACGATGGGCACTCGCAGCAAATGTAGCTACCGCTTTCAAGCTGCCACCGCGTAGCAAAACGTTAGGCCATTTTTGGGCTCGAATTGGAAAAAAAATTTTGCAATAGGAGCATTTGACTAGGAGTGAAGTGGTTCAGACGTTTGGGAGTGAGTGCACCGTGATGGGCGTGAATCAGTGGAGCAATCGGGACAAGGTCACAAGCTATCGGTGAGGCGGCCTCAGTTGAAATGGACTGAGGTAGAGAGAGGCAGGACCTAAAGGCTATGCGTGTTCTGCCTCTGGCTAGGTTTGTTGGTGTGCTGCGGGTGGCTGATCGGATTTACCCTGCGTGACTACTTCCAGTACAACGTCGCCTTCTCAGTCTCCACCCAAATGCAGGCTGAGACTCCGGTCAAGTTTATCAGTTCATGATTTGAGTGAGCAGGATTAGCTGACACTGGTTTCCCCCCATGAGATTTCCCCCCCAGGCAAGAACCCCCCCCTCATGAAAGATTCCCCCCCATTAAAGTTCCCCCCCATGAAAGTTCCCCCCAGATTTTTACCTATACACACACACCCTGGTCGATTACGACGCCATCGTCGATTTCGACGCCTAGTTCCCCCCCCCCCAAGACACAATTTCACCTATTTTAATCTATTTTCGCCAAAGCTGGATCAACTAGGGGACGAGTTAGCGCAGGGTGTGTGGGTATAGGTGAAAATCTTGGGGGGAAACCTTCATGGGGGGGGGGACTTTCATGGGAGGGAACTTTCATGGGGGGTCCTCCCCATGGTGGGCCGCTACCCCTCCACGGGGGGGGGGGTTAAATCCCATGGGGGGAACCAGGCGTCAGCCGCAGGATTTTTCGCCGGTTGATAAAGGGGATATACGTAAAGTTTGAAAAAAAAATCCGATATTTGGGTTGATAATAAAATATTTGGTACCATCGGCTAGCCGAAAGTAAGACTCTTTCCTCCCAAAATTCGTTTGCCCGGGGTGTACTGTCCCTACTACTGGTGAAATCTGCTCCTTGGGGCATTTACATTTTGTTTTTGCGCGCAGTTCCAAGACTTTTCAACTGTCAACTGTCGATTTGCTTCCTCGCGCCAGGCCAAGTTGTTTTCCACAATGGCTGCTGGAATGAGCTGTTTGGATGACTGGAAGAGGTGTGCAGCTGCCGGGTGTGACTATCTGCCCAAACCATGGCGGCTCTCTGAAGTCAGTGCTGGGCGGGAGTCCTTTCTTCCTCCGCACTGTGGCACCTCGCCGATCGGAGACTGAGCAACAGGTCAGTCAAGATTCCATAACAGGCTCACCACGGGATGTAGTGTGATAGCGTTAAATTTTTCTATTCTCGAATTGAATTTCGTCTCTATCCCATCAAATTCCATATGATCACCCCAATGGAGATGGCATTTGTAGATACTGCAAACATGCGGAGACCCGAACGTGACAGAGTTGATCAACTCCACAGATGACCTTGTGGCCTACATCATGACAAACAATGCAAGCATCGCCAGCCTGGTTTCTTTCATTTTTGATCATAGTTTGTAAAGGGCGTTTGCCGTCTAGGTAGAGAACCTGCTGATGCCATCCTTTGCCGATGTCTTTCTGGCCTGCCGCATAGGCCTGGATAGCATTCCCTGCAACAGTCTCTTCTTTGGCCGATTCGGCATCACTATGATCGGTTCTAACAGCCTAGCCCCCTTCAAGAGCTAACAAAGACGAGCAAAGGGAGCCATTTAGGCGCTTGCTACACTTTCAACTTCAATGGGACGGTAAAGCGGGACCCGGGCAACCTGATGTTCACCTACGCCGACGCATATCCGGTTCAGATTGGCCAGATTATTCTGGAGAAGCGTGGCTGATTTGGGGCCATAGTGCAGCTGTGCATGGTGAAGGCAGGCGGGCTGGCCACAGCACTCACAGTCCGTCTCAATGCCCTGGAAAAGGAATTCTGCTACAGCTACCTTCAGCCCATGCAAGGCTTTCGTGTATGGCTGAATGGACTTTTGCTCGAGGCTGGAGGTGAACTGGCTGATTGTGGGGTTCAGGTGGCCATACATGATGTGAATGAGCTTCCCACAGCGGTCGGATTCAATGACGTCCTCGCCTCTCCCGGCCACCGCACTCAGGTCCAGCTTTCATTTCACACCCATGCATAGGCATCTTAGCGGATTTTTGACCGCGGAGCGGCCCGAAGGGCCGCTCCGCGGTCTATAGAGGTTACTAAACTTTTGTCCTCATATATTGGGCTGGCGCGAGGGAGCGTAGCGACCGTCAGCGCCCAGCCCCTCTTTTCGACCCAGGTGTATGTTTTGGGGGTTATTGCTAGATCTTAATTTTGATAAGGCTTTAGCTCCTCACAGGAAGCTTCAATCTTTCTGATTCTTTTTGCATTGGAAAGAGCAGCGTCGAATTAACTAAAACTCGCGAGAAATCGCCAAAAAATAACAATGCTGGAGAAAATCACTCAAAATGATTTGTCCGAACTCCTTCTCCTTCTTCTTCTTCTCCGCATCTATTCAATGGACGATAGTAGGTATTCAATTATTCAACAGTAAGGAGTTCAGTCGCCAGGCAAAGGGATAATTGTCTGCATGATTAAAATGCCCATTTAGATTTCAACGAACATCGAGTGTGTGGTCAAGTGGTTTGTTTGATTGACCCAAGTCCGTGAGCGCTGGGTTCGAATCCTGCTCAATGTAACTTTTTTTGCCTTCTTATACATAAAATACATAAAAAGTGGAAGAAATATCTGGTACCATCGGCAAGCCAAAAGTGGTTCTCTTTTCTCAACAAATTGAAATTGCCCCGAGTTAAAAGTCAAAGAAATACAATTACTACTAGTGTAATCTGCTGCGTCATTTGCATTTTGTTTTTAGGCGCGCATGGAAAGAGACACTGAACTGCGCGCCAAAAACAAAATGCAAATGACGGAGCAGATTACACTAGTAGTAATTGTATTTCTTTGACTTTTAACTCGGGGCAATTTCAATTTGTTGAGAAAAGAGAACCACTTTTGGCTTGCCGATGGTACCAGATTATATATAGGTATATATGTGTCTGGTAATGCTGGGAACGGGCGAATTCTCAACGGATTTTGACAAACTTTTTTTTTCCTGAAAGATAATTTTATTCTTGAAAGATCGGGCAAAGGGGAACCGGATTTTGAGCATTTGAAACATTACTTTTTTGGGTAGAACATTTTTAAAGCAGGGTATGCTGAGAAATGGCGAATTCTCAACGGATTTGGACAAACTTTTTTTTTCCTGAAAGCTAATAAAATTTTAGGAAGATCTAAACGGGTGAAACCGGTTTCCGAGCATTTGAAACATTACTTTTTTGGGTAGAAAGGTTGAACATTTGGGTATGCTGTAAAAGGCTCAATTCTCAATGGATTTTGACAAACTTTTTTTTCCCTGAAAGGTAACAAAATTTTAGGAAGATCTGGAGGGGTGGAACAAGTCCCGGAGCGTTTGAAACATTACTTTTTTGGGTAGAAAGGTTGAAAAATGGGCTATTTTGAGAAATGGCGAATTCTCAAAGGTTTTAGACAAACTTTTTTTTGCTTAAAGGTAATAAAAGTTTAGGAAGATGTGGAGGGGTGGAACTGTTACTGGAGCATTTGAAACATTGCTTTTTTGGGAAGAACGTTTGAAAAATGGGGTATGCTAAGAAATGGTGAATTCTCAATGGATCTTGGCAACCTTTTTTCTTGAAAGCTAATAAAATTTTAAGAATATCTGGAGGGGTGGAACTAGTCTCGAAGCATTAGAAACATTACTTTTCTGGGTAGAAGTTGGAAAATTGCAATATAGTTTTTGCACTGTAATACCTGAAGTCTTGAGAATCGCACACAAGACCTGATTTTTTTGTTCACAAGTCTTATATATTGATTCTAAATCTGTACTTACTTTTGAAATTGATTGAGAAACCACAGACTTGCTTTTTTGAGTGACACAATTACATATATAGCATGCGCTCCGCGGTCACCTATTGCGCTTTGCGCCATATACTTGTTCTACTGCCCATCATTGCTCCATGGTCCGGTTTGCGAGACTGCTCCATAGCTGGTTTGAGATCACCGTAAGCAAAACACTGCACGACCGTCGTCGCGTGGAGGATCTGGGCCTTTGCTCGAGCGAGAAAGCGCTCCCGCTCTTCCCCGGCCTCCCCTACTCCCGCCAGAACTGCATCGACCAGTGTTGGGCCAAAATCATCTGGCAGGTCATCCCTCATCCCTCATCCCTATCTTATGCTAAGATGGAGGAGGATTTGAGCAGTGCAAGTGCACGTCATGGAGCATTACTGAAGACTTTGCGGCCGCAGTGGATTATCTTCAACAGAATGTTCAACGCTTCGCCGAGGAGGAGCTCAATGTTTGCTAGGCCTTGGCCGCTTTAGATCAGTGAAACTAACAAAAGAATTTTGGTCTCTATTTGTGAGGCACTGTTATGACTGTCATTTTTGGTCTAGACCACATGAATGGGCAGTGCTTTTCAGAGCCTGGACAAGAAGACAGGCATCTGCTACGGCCCCGAAGGCCAGGGCTGCATGCTCGAGGTCAGCGCCTCTCCCAGCCTTCCTCTGGCTAGAGTCAACTGACGGCCTCTTGTCAGCTGATGGTGCAGTACGCGACGGATCAAAACTTAGGCAACTGCTCCCAGATGGAGACCTGCCCCAGAGCCTGTCTCGAGAACAGCTACGAATTTCGGGTTCATCAACACTTGTCAATTTCACAGCTTCAAAAAAAGATAGATAAAATTAACAAAAAGAAAAAACCTAAGTTGCATTCAGAGCTCGATGACAAGAAGCCCGCCCAGCAACATGATGGGGAATCTGATGGCCGATTGGGGCATGGGCTCCACTGAGGAGTACCGGACCAACATCGTGGACGTGGACGTGGTCCTGGCCTCCATGGAGCTGAAGATCGTGAAGGAGGACTGGGCAATGAGCACCTCCGAACTCCTCAACAACCTCGGCGGCAGTCTCGGTCCCTTTCTCTCAATATGTCTAAAAGGGGCTTCAGAAGGAGAATAGGTTGCAGGCCTGTTCCTGGGCATCTCCATCTACTCCTTCATAGAGCTGGGTCTGTTCCTGGCGGCGCTGCTGTGTCGCAGAAACCCCAACAAGCCTCAGAGCACGAGCAGTACGCCATGATGTGGATGTCATTTACATTCAGGATTGCTTGCTGATTGTCTCACAAGACTAGAATGCTACGTTTTAATTTTTTTCTTCAGGTTTTGCTCGTATGATGGAATTTTTGGATTTATCTATTGAATTTTCCTCATTTTTCAAAAAAAGCCTCTATGTTCAATTTCGTCTTCATAAAAACCACTCCACTCCAGATGGGGTTACGGACAGGATTGCCACTGACAATATTGCCCCGGACTGGATTGCCCCGGACAGGATTGCCACTGGACTAGATTGCCACCGGACTGGATTGCCACCGGACAGGATTGCCACCAGACAGGATTGCCCCGGACTGGATTGCCACCAAATTTGAATTTCCTTTATTTTTTACTGTTTTAGATTTCTTTTAACATTTTTTATTTCTTTTGAGCTTATTTTGCTCCATGCCTTTCAACTTTGGAAATATGAGGCGTTTATGGTCCTTGTTACCCTTTTTGCGTAAATTTAACATCAATATCAACTTCTGTATCAAATTATATCTGCTATCATTGGCAAACCAACAACAATTCTTGTTTCTCCCAAAATTGAAAAAGCCCCGAGTGAAAAGTCAAAGAAATAAAATTACTACTACTTGAATCTGCTGCTTTGACAGTTGCATTTTGCTTTGGGTGCACAGTCCAAAGTCTCTTTCCATTTGTGCCTAAAAACAAAATGCAGATGTTGCAGCAGATTCCAGCAGATTCACTTATTTTAGGCTTGCCAATTGTACCAGATATAATTTGATACAGAATTTGATATTGATGTTAAATTTACACAAAAAGGAGCCTGAACGCCTCATAATATCAAAATTGAAAGGCATGGATCAAATAAGACCAAAAGTAATAAAACTGTTCAAAGAAACCTAAAAAAGTAAAAAATAAAGGAAATTCAAATTTGGTGGCAATCCAGTCCGGGGAAATCCTGTCTGGTGGCAATCCTGTCCGGTGGCAATCCAGTCCGGTGGCAATCCTGTCTGGGGCAATCCAGTCCGGGGCAATATTGTCAGTGGCAATCCTGTCCTAGACCCCTCTAGATGTGCAAAAATAGACATATTTTTTAGCTAAAAGATAAATTTTTCAATGGCAGCTGAGCCGAAATTCAATTGATCTTGGCTGATACAGTGCATGCCACTCAGCCTCCAGAAAACTTTCCAATGTTTGCAATCGCCTTGCTTCCCAATCCTCTTTCCGATGCTACGCATTTCCTTCTATTATCTCTGGCATCTGAGCATTGGAGCGATCAAGAGGCTGTTGGCTTCCTTTTGAACTTCTTCGGATTGAGTCCGTAGGCTCGCAGGCGGTCTTCAGTAAAGGCTGCGTCCTCCTTCCGGCTCACTTCCTGTCGCCGCTTCTGCTTCCTTTTTTCTGACACCCATCACTCATCACTTCTAAATTGGCAAGCAAGAATTGTCCTTGCTTCTACCTGGTTTCTCAGGGGCTGCTGGGCTCTGAGCTGGTGGAGGAGGAGCTTCTGGGCTCTGAGCTGTGACTGGAGCTTTGGCTTTTTTACGCCTCCTTCTCCGCTTTTTCCCGCCTGCCAAAAGGATTTCTTGCATTCTTTTAAGGATGGCTGAATTCTTTTTTGTTAATTTACTTTTTACCAAATAAACGCGCCAACAAAAACTTATAAAATACATATTCGGGGAAGAGAAAAAAAGTTGCAAGATGGAGGCGCACCTTGGCTGGCCGCTGAATCGGCCTGAAATTCCTCCTCCTCTTCCTCATCGGGCGCTTCTTCCTCTTTAGCGGCAGAAGCCCTGAAGAAGGAAATGAGCTCGGTGTATTGGCGAAGAGACAGGCGGAAGAGGGAACCCGAGGTAGACGGAGTGAAGGATGCGGCGTTTCTTGGCCAGGTCAGCAGCTTTGGCGGCATAGGCTTTCTGGTCGAATGCCTCTTCTGTCGTCGACCTGCCAAGGTTCTTTGACCTTCCTCATTTTAAGAATAGTTTCTAAATTGCTTGACCTGTATTGGCAGGCTTTCTTGAGAGAGACCCAGGCGTTCAGTTCTCTATCTGGCGCTGTTAGAATCTGCAATAAAGTTTTTTTTTGGATTTTTTGCGTTTTGGGATTGAAAATTTAAAAATCGGGAAATTGCTCAATAAACAGGACAAAATACCTCGTCCACGCCCAGGCCGAAGTCATTCGGCTCCACCTATGAAGAAAACTTTGTTGAGAATCTCAACAAGGTACTCTTTCATGCCTAAACCTGTCGATAGCGAAAGCGAGTAGGCTTCCCAGCCGCAAAGCCCTCCGCCTCCAGCTGGTAGTACTCCTCCAGGTACTGCGCGAAGCTCTTCTCCTCTGTACACAAACTCACACTCATCTCCTCTCCTTTCTTTCGCCTTCTTTCCCTACTCGGATTGAAGACCGGCTTGGGTCGCTGCAGGACCTCCTTCAGACCGTCCGGCTTTGCCTTTCCATTCTCAGGCTTGGCTTTGCACTTCTTCGCCTGAAAAAGGATGGGGTTGAGGATTGGGTGAGAAGGGCAAGGGATCCAGGCCGGTTGGGAGGTTGAGGGCTGGTCACTGGCGGTTGGTTCCCAGTTGTCCAGCTGCTCTGGGTCCGAGTCCTCTGGAATAGGCGGAGTCATTTGGCAGTTTGCTAGAACCAGGGGTGGCAAAGGGAAAAAAGGCACCGTCCAAATCAGAGTCTTCGCCGAGGTCCGGCTTCTCCTCCTCGTCGTCCTCGCCGCCGGCATAGTAGTCGTCGTTGAACAGCTCCTTTAATCACACTGGGTTCAGATGAGCTATAAAAGAAATGTTGTTTAAATTTGTCATGGGCGCTACAGTATAGAAGCAAATTGCTGAAATATTATGATTCTAACTTTAATAATTAGAATAACACTGCTCAAATGAATAGATGCTTGCAGCATTATTTAGTGGTGCTGAGTGTAACTTAAAGAAACAAAAATCCAAAATTTTTATTTTTTGAAAAAAATTTTTTTTTCAAAACTTGAAGGAAAGGAAAAGAATGCCTGCATGCGCTTATCGTAGGCAGCCGGATCCCAGTCCCCGTCCAGGTCCTTTGGGTCGAAGGCGAGGCCGGCGTCGCCGGAGACTGCGCGCAGCTTCTCGATCTGCTCAGCGATCTCTTTCCGCTTCAACGCCTTCAGCTCCGCCACTTCCGAGCGAGCCTCCTCCGCCTCCTGCACAACGCCCATCTATACCAAGAAAAATAGAGATTAAAATGCTGAACATTTTTAGATTTTGTGGCTTATTTGCATGAATAGCAACATTTAGCTGGGCTTTGCTGAAGAGGAATGTAACCCGTTTCTTCCTCTCTTTATAGGCCTGTCGCTGCTCCTGCCGTTTGGTCTCCGGTCGACGCAGGCTCTCCTTCATCGTCCGAGGATACGATTTGATCTCAATCCACATCAGCATGCTCTCGGGGGCCTTTTCTCCAGCTGGAGATACAAAGTCGGGGTCGGGCTCCTCGAAGCGGAAGTTGTACTTGGCCTCGAAGCTTTCGGCAGCCTCTAGCTCTTCTTCAGACTCGCTCAGGGCCTCTTCTCCCGTCACCTCCGCGTAGGTCGGCAGCCTGCTCATTCCTCATCTATCAGTGGATGAATGGAGGCTTTTTGAGGGGGTCGGGAGTTTTCCCCTGTTTTTCAGAACCACAAATTTATTTCCAAAAGGCACAATTCAGGTACAGTGACGCTTAATTTATAGTAAATATTGTAATGATGTGACAAATTAAATAAATAGCAATTTATTGGAGGAAGTAATGGCTGATGGACGCTTCCCCCCCCCCCCCCCCCCCCCCCCAAAGGTTCTTCCCCCCCCCCCCCCCCCAAAGTTTCTCCCCCCCCCCCCCCCCCCAAGAGTTCTTCCCCCCCCCCCCCCCCAAGCCCAATTTCTTTTTATTGTCTTAAAATGCTTCTCTTTACATATCTCAAAATTTAAACTCAAGGAATTTTTTTCTAAACAACTAAATACCTACTTTTTGCGCGGCCGAAGGCCGCCTGCCGCGGAGGGCAGGGCAGTCAGAGCTCCGGAGGCCGGAGGGCATGGGTGCGGAGGCCCCGGAGCGTAGCCTAGCATGCGAAGCATGCTAGGCGAAGCGTAGGGGCCGTAGCACCCGTGCCCGGAGGCCGGAGGAGCTCTGGCGCCCTGCCCGAAGCGGCGGGCGGCCAAGGCCCGCTTAAGCAGTTACCCCATTTTTCGTCCGAATTCCGCATATATATATATATGTCCGTTGGCGGCCAGTACTCCGCGGTTTTTCAACGAAATTGGCTGATTTTTTGCATGGAGGTCCGTCTGGGTGGTGGCTCGAGGCGTTTTTTTGCGATCGACGCCAATTTGATTGGTTCTTGATTTATGGTCAAAAAACCTCGAAAATAGAGGCCTTGAAATTCGAAAATTTTTCGAAAAATTAAATTTTACTTGTATTAACTATTGATTATTATTTAGATTGTATTTATCATTTAAATGCCTCAGAAACCCAAATAGACCGATCAATTGGTTGCATTTTACATTTGTTTTTCACTGTAGCATTTCATGAGTTGACATGCTTATTATTAATTGCAATGTTTCACAAGGTGTACAAGGCCGCGCATCTATTGGCGATAGCCGATACTACCTTGTTTACTGAGTCTATACCGGATGGCGGGCGCATGCCTACCAGGAGTAGGGGCTTGTCCCCTACCAGGAGTACCTTTCAAGATTCCAACTCAAAAGCTTAGACGCATGCTCGTCCTCGACGAGGTCATGACTGTGGCAGTACCTACAATTTAGTCCTTACCGAGTTGAGCACTTTAAAACATCAATGAACTCGGTAAGGACTAACTAGTAGGTACTGCCACAGTCATGACCTCGTCGAGGACGAGCATGCGTCTAAGCTTTTGAGTTGGAATCTTGAAAGGTACTCCTGGTAGGGGACAAGCCCCTACTCCTTGTAGGCATGCGCCCGCCATCCGGTATAGACTAACTATGTTTGTAAAAAAAGTAGGTATTTAATCATCTACATGAAAATTCCTTGAGTTCAAATTTCGAGATATGTACAGAGGAGCATTTTAAGACAATAAAAAAAAATTGGGCTTGGGGGGGGGGGGAAGAACCCTTGGGGGGGGGGGAGTAACCCCTTGGGGGGGGGGGGGGGGAGAAACTCTTGGGGGGGGGGGAACTCTTGGGGGGGGGAAGCGTCCATCAGCCGAAGTAATTTGGTTAGGTAGGGATAAAAAGAGGGAAGGCAGGTGAAAATGGAACTCTTGGCTGTCGTTGGAGCGATAGCGGCGGTTGAGAATAAAGTCCTGTAGGAACTGCTCCCCCGGCTCCTCGGATTTGGACCAGAAGTCTTTCAGCGGTTGCTGCAACATTCCTCTCCCTTTCTCCCTGTTGTTTCTGTTTCTAGAGAACTTAGGCTCAGAATACTTTGATGATCGGGTTTATCAACTAGTTCAATTTGAAAGCCAAATTTTGATTTAGAAGTTTTCAATTCTAAATCACTTGTTGTTTCAATTGAAGGGCTTAGAATGAGGTGAAGAACCAGTTCTTTGGCATCCTCCTCGGCCAGCTCTCCGCGACCCTTCAGCCACTGCATGAAGTCCGCCTCCTCCGCATCCTACAACGCCACAAATTTGCATCTAACTGCATCAATTTGCATTTTCTAAACAACTTAACAGAATAATGATTGAAAATATAACCGGATGTTTAACAAGGTATTATCGGCTATCGCCAATAGATGCGCGGCCTTGATGCGTAGTAGGTTTGATGATTGTTGGCTTTCCCAAAGAATTCAAATGTGACACAAAGAAAAAAATGTCCAGCTTGATGAGGAATGCACTAAAATGGATCAAGAATGGTAAAGGTAAAAACTAGGTAAGGTAACGGATAGGTACCTTGGTATAAGTCTTTTTTTGGTTTCTGAGGCTTTAAAATAATAAATAGTACTCTAAATGTTAATCAATAATTAATAAAGGTAATATGCACTTTTTCGAAGAATTTTCGAATTTCAAAGACCCAATATTCATAGTTTTTTGGCCATAATTCCGGAAGAAATCAAAATGGCGCCGATCCCACAAAAACGTCCCGAGCCACCACCCAGACGGACCTCCATGCAAAAAATCAGCCAATTTCATTGAAAAACTGAGGAGTACGGGCTGCGGTACCACACACATATATATATATATATATATATATATATATATATATATATGCGGACAGACGGACGAAAAATGGGGTAACTGTATAAGCGGGCCTTGGCCGCCCGCCGCTCCGTGCAGGGCGCCAGAGCTCCTCCGGCCTCCGGGCACGGGCGCTACGGCCCCTACGCTTCGCCTAGCATGCTTCGCATGCTAGGCTACGCTCCGGGGCCTCCGCGCCCATGCCCTACGGCCTCCGGAGCTCTGACTGCCCTGCCCGTCGCGGCAGGCGGCCTGCGGCCGCGCAAAAATCTAAGCAAATAGTGGAAAGTTTCATTGTACCTTCTCAGCTTGGCTCTTGACACGCTCCGTGAGGAGCTCCGAGTCCGAGTCCACCTCCTCCTCCTTCAGCTGCGCTTTCAGACTGTGAACATCTTGTCTCAGCTTGGTCTCAAGGCTGCCATCAGCCAACCTCTTTTTGATGCTCTCCTGCTGCTGAACGAAAGACGGCGACAGCTCCCGTTTTTCTTCTTCATCATCCTCGCTCTCACTCAGCTCACTGAAAAGGTTCTTTTGTCCCTGCTTGAGCTGCACTGCTGGACACAGGAATTCAAACTAAGAGCGCCATCCGTAACTACCTCAACTACCTCAACTCATTTACCCCAATCTCTGGGCATATTCCATTCTTTTTTTAATTTTCATGGCTCAATTGCAGACTGGTCAGTTTGGTGACGCACCCAGCCTTCTCCAGGATGACTTTCCGATCGTAGTCTTTGAGGTACATCGGCTCATCCTTTGCCTTCTTCTCCACCCTCGGCTTTTCCCCCGTCTTCTCCTGCATTGCAAACTCCATGTCTTCTATTCGCAAAAGGAGCAATCCAAAGTCTGCCTTGAAGAAGGAGAAATCCTGCTTGTAGATGCGCGGATCCTTGCCCTTCAGACTCGCCAGCGTTTTTAGGAAGCCTCGCTCCGTCTCCACGTCCAAGTCCTAGGCAATGATGCTTTCATTTTGCTCTTATCATTGATATCTTTGTTTTTGTCACTTAAAATGTAAAAGATTTTGGTTTTTATTTCCGTTGAAATTTTTTGCTGATTTTATAAATTATTATAATTTATATTTATATATATATTATTAATATATATAATATATTATATATATTATATTATTGGTTGCGTTTCTTTTAGTTTTTTGAGCATAAGTTTTGATTGATAGCGATACTGCTCAAGGTTATCCTAAAGTTATGTGGTTTAATTAGTTTTTGAGGTAACCTGTGCATCGGAATCTTCTTCAGAGCTGCTGTCCTCCTCCTCTTCATTGCCATCATCCAGACCAACATCCCCATAGCGGTCTTTCACTGCAGAAGTGTAAACTTTTTGTTTATTTCCAATTCATATCCTTTCGCATAAAGCCGTCTTAGGATCGCTGTTTATTATGGCAAGTTGGTAGAAGAAAGAAAATGAGGGAAGTGAAACGTTTCTGCTTCTCCTCCTTGCCGCGCCAGCGATTGTAGGCCTCGGCATAGGACTTGTTGATCTTCAGCTCCAGTTTGGCCTCCTCCTCTTCATCGCTTAGATCCAGCCTCACCTTCCCCGTCATCCTTGGCCTTTGCAAAGCCTGTCTGGCCATTTGGTGTTGAAACGGAAAGTCCTCTCAGTTGCGCAGTTTTACCACTCGCTCTGAGATATCAAAAAAGGCAGGCAAGCCCAAGTAAGATCACAAAAGAAGGCATGTTTATTTAGTTTTTCTCGAATTTATACCTTCGATTTGTGGTAAATGTTTTTTTCAGCATTTGTTGACCATAAAAATGAGCTAATCAATGCACAGTTTAGTTTAAAGACTGCTCAGCAAGTGAAAAGGCGCATAGTTGAAACTGTCGAAAGAGAAAAGGCAAAGAAGGGCCAGCTGCCAGCACTGGTAATTCTTGCAGGGATCAGATGGAAAAGCGGAGAGGGCAGGTCAGGACTCTGCTGCAGCGGCTGGGGTGCTGTCAGTGAGGCTGGCTTTGGGAGGCGCAGGCGGCTGATTCTCTTGACCCTCGCCAGTCTCTACCTCCCCTTCCTCATCCTCAATCATCATCTTGGGTCATGGCTCCAATTTGCATGTCCCAGCATGACAGCTCATTTACTTCTAAAATGGCAGCTTCGATTTACTTAGCTTTTAAAATTCGAGAGTTTTTGCTGGGCATGGTTGCACAAAATCAGTGCTGGTGCTGGTTATAAGTCTGACGCTAAACGCGAAACGATAGTTCTGGTTCAAGAGTTCAACATCAAATCAGCCATGTTTGATTTTGTTTTTAAGTTCAGTTGAAACCTGAAAATAAGAAACCTGTTGATCATCCGCGGGCTCAGGGTCCTCGTCACCCCAACGGATGTTGATGCGCGTCACCCGCGGCTCCTCGGCCAGGATGTAGCGGGTGAGCTGGAGTGAATGTCCATTATAGGCTGGCCTTGAAAGGGGCTGAAAACCTTATCGACAAGCGGTCGGTCGGGCGGATTGTCTCGCAGCTCCTGCTCCTCATACTCGTGCCGCACAAAGTACCCGATCTACAACCCACGCTTTTCTACTTGACACCAGAGACACACCCGCTTAAGTTCTTAGCTCTAGTTGTTCATTTGGTAGGTGTGATTACTCTAGGGAGGGGAGCAATTTGATATGTAGAGAGTGGGGTGGTAACTTTGATGAAATCGCGGCCATCGTAGGCGCAGCTGAGCAAGACGACGGTGACACCCACCAGCTCACTGGCCGGCACTCGAGCTGCGTCCGGTGCGTCCGCCTTCAAACACACTGAGTTACTTCGTCCTAGTCCCCGGATTGGGGATATGGAGTATGGGAGAAATTGTTCAACTTTGGATCATTTTGAAACTTGCTCAGGCTGCCACATTTTTAGGGCCGTATTTTTAAGAAGGTCTGGCTTGAGAAAGAAAGAACCTCGAAGACGAATTTGTGGCGTCCCTCGGGGACTGGGCCAACGAGGACAGTGTCGAGGACCTGGTCGTGCTCCTCCGACTCTGCGCTCCCCACGTAGGTCAGCTTCCACTCTAGGTCTGGCAACAGAGCTCACTCTTCTCACTGCTCTGAGGCTTGAAGAGGAGGCCCAAACCAGCAGGCAGAGGCTCGTAGCACTCGAAGGTGATCTGGAACTGGAAATTATCGTGGAAGGTGGCTGGGTTCTGCAGCACCTCCACATTCGTCACGTTCACCTTCGCCGACATTCTCCCACCACCAACCTGGGAGATGGTAAAACAGATCAATTTATGATAAAATGTTCAGATCAAAATGTTCAAAAGCAACTTCATTTGAAAGAGATGCTAAAAATCTGGAAAATATGGATGACAATAAAATGAATGGAGTGCTGGAAAGCCTGTTTGAAAAGCGGCCGCACTGATTTCGGGGTTCGCGCACTTTGGGGTCGCGGGAGTTTAGGCTGGGCCCTTAGTCGATCTCCCACGCCTCATTCAGGCTCCTTTGAGCAGCTCTGCGCGTTTCTCATGCGGAAGGCTGCCTCGAAGATACGGTAGGGCAAATCTGGAGACCGGAGGGCATCGGGGGGCCTGATTCACAGTCCGGCAAACAATCCACGCCCACAGCTCCACTCTCTCTTCCGCTCACTCTAATCCGATTTTCGCTTCCTCCGCGGTCCTCTCTGTGAATATGCTCTCTGTGATAGAACGGGGAAGGAAGGAGGTGGAAAGAAGGTATCGCGGGGGAAGGCGGCATGAGACTGTCGCATTGACCATTCTCCTCACAAGCCCCCTCACCAGGCCCATTTCCCAGCCTATCCCTTTTTTTATCACCGCCGCTTTATAGGCCTTCTTCTTTAGTTGGCTTTAGATGGTTTTTGTCAGAAATTTCTCTTTTTAATGCTCTACTGAGAATCCAGAAAATGCCTATAAAATTCCTTTCTCCATTGTTCCATTCTTTTCTAGTGGTTGTTAGGCAAAAATTGAAGCCCAGCATTTCGTTGCAGACACCGGAAAAATGGCAGAACTAGGCGGTAGTGGTGGAGCGGGTGGAGCTGGGGCTGGAGCTCCGCAGGGCTCCGGCAACAAACGTCTGCAGCAGACACAGGCTCAGGTGGCTCTTTCAAGGCTGCCGGTGGTGTGGAAAGCGAATGAGGAGGCTGAGGATGGCAGGTGGACGAGGTGGTGGGCATCATGAAGTCCAACGTGGAGAAGGTGCTGGAGCGGGACACGAAGCTCTCCCAGCTTGACGATCGGGCAGGTTTGGCTTTCTGCTGTCTTTCCTAGCTTTCTTGGAAGAAAAAATTAAAAACACAATTTCTGATCGATATTGATGAACAGAGAAAAGAAGGGCAGGTCGATTTGCGACTTATTAATTGGCCAACATTAGAAAATTGGCTGTAGTTTATCCAGTATGAATGGGTCACCCAAAATTTTTAAATATTCTAAGTTAATTTATGTTTAGAAGGCTGAATGGCAAACATAAAACTCTGGCTGAAAAATAAATAAAAATGTAGCTCAAGCATTCAAATCAATCAGATTTTTTGGATTGCTACAATTTTTATAATATTTTCCAAATTTGGTGGAACTAAGAAATGAGGAATGTTTAATTTCAGATGCGCTGCAGGAAGGAGCGTCGCAGTTTGAGAAGTCGGCAGCGACGCTGAAGCGGAAGTACTGGTGGAAGAACATCAAGATGATGATCATCATCGCCGTCATCGTTCTCATCATTCTCATCATCATCATTGGTTCCCTATCACTTTCAACATTCACCTTCACAGGTCAATCATTGACGACTTTTCAGTTTCCGCTACCTCCTCCTAGAAGAAAAGCTGCTGGGAGAATTATGGCGAATTCTCAAACAAAACGCTGTGGCTTGATATACTGTTGCATTCACGTGTTGTCCACGATTCCTCCCTCTTTCTGCCTTAACCCTATTCTTGTGATGTCATCACCTACTCCCCCCTCCCCCCTGCCTTTTGCGCACTTTTTTTAATGTTGCACGCTGCTCTCACCGCTTGGATATCTTATTTTAATTGTCGTTGGTCGATTAATTATTGTTCATGGAAGAAAAGGGCTAAACGAAAACATTTCTAGGAATTTAGCATAGTTGGTGCCGCTGCCTTTTGATGACCAGAAATCGCACAATTCTAACCCGAGACGACGCAGCATTTCAGCACAACTAATGCCTTAATAAGAAATACCTGGGCAGCTTGCGTCCTGATCGATGCAATAGCAAGTCCAGACGTATCCGAAAACGCTTATGGTCAACTCTTATAGAGCAACTCGTTTGTTTACTAATTTCTTGCTCTCTGACGTTGGTTTTCCTCAGAAACCCTCTGTTTCTTCGTTTTGATTTGAAACTATGTTGGCAAGCAAAAACTCGAAATGCGGCGCATGAGCTCAAGTTTTAATAATTCTATGACTAGATCAATTCTGACCATTGTATTGAGCATTGGCAGCTTTGGCAGAGAAGAAGGGCAAAGACAAAGGGCCGCCAGCCAAAAACACCAAATCCATTGGCTAACCTCAAATATTTGCATGAATAGAGCTTCTTTATTGGCAAGTTAGCAATGAAAAGACTAGTGTTAAGACTAATGATTAGCTGGTGTTTTAGTATAGAAAGTATAGAAAGAGTAAAGCACAGAAAAAACAGACGGGTGGACCGCCAATTCTTCGCCGCTATCTATGCACGTCTTCGTAGGATGTGTCTGGCTGTCACTTTCCTGGCCAAAACTGATTCCTAAAGGCTGAGAATGCTGAAATGAGTCTTTGGCAGGGGCATGGGAGAACCTGGTTGGTGACTTTGAGGTCATAGGCGAGGCCAAACCAGGCGCAGGCATCGATGAAGAGTGTGGTGAGATTGAGAGTGTAGGGAAGTTCACTAGTTTTGTAGTCCTGCGGAAAGGTGTGGTGGAAGTTGTGCCAGCCCTCACCCAGCGCTATTAATGATGTCTGCAGCACACACACTCTACAATCTCTAGAATTCCAATTCGGGCCGCTTCATTTCACTTACATTCATATCAAAGCCCAAAGTGTGTAAAACAAGTTTTTCCAGTTTTACTTCATTGCATGATTTATTTAATATTCGTTATTGGAGAGAGGCAAAAGGCTTACAGCAGGATTTTGTGCAGGACTGATGGTGGGATCGTAGGGTCGGTTGCCGTACTTATGAGCGAAGCTGTTGACGCACCAAGTGGCGTGAAGCATGAGGACGTAGCGAGCCACTGCTACGAAGTAGGCCACTACCAAGCTCTCACCCCACAACACCTTCGGCAGCCCCACAGGCATCACCAGACACAGCAGCAGTGCCAGACTGTAGTAGTTCCTCAAACCTATTCAGAGTCACTTCAATGAGGTGTGAAAATGAAAGACAAGGGATCGCCTTCGCTGCCATCGCAGGACGGGATCAGCATAGAGGTCGGATAGGTCGAGAGTTTGTCCTTTGCGAATGACGTTGGGGTGTTTTCGGACGCAAAGCCAGCCCATGTGGGAGAAGAAGAGGCCGCGGTGTGCGTCGTGAGGGTCGGCGGATGTTTCCGACCACTTGTGATGACCGCGGTGGTCCCGGCTCCATCCTATCACATCAAACTGCAAAGGCTACATTTAATATACAGAACTAGAACAGTTAAGAATAGAACAATTACAGTTGCATTATTTGTACCAGTTCTTTTCTTGAACAAATTGTTCCTCTTGTTTCTGAAACTGTACTGGTCACTGTACTCAAAGTTCTGGTCTCTATTTGAGATTTTGTTATTGTTCCGTATAAGAGAATAATTTTACTTAATATGAAATAACAATAATTTTCAATGCTTTTATGAGCTGTGCATGCTGTTTTGTCGTCTTGTTGATTGAAAAATCTAAAGAGGAAGCTTTTCTCAAATGAGGCACTGGCAAAAGTCACTGGTGAAGTCACGTAAGGCTTGAAGATGAGGCTAACCGGTTTGGAATTTGATGAAAAAGCTGTAGCAGATAAAAGCTAGCTAGGACCAAAATGAAAAGAACTCAAAAGCGTCAGACACGTAGAAGAGTCACAAGCGAGAGACCTTTAGATAGCTGCCAAATTTTGCAAATTTTGCCAAATGAAAGGAAGGTTCGAATCCTTCTCAGGCATTTATTTTAATTTTAGTTTATTTAAAGTTGAGAAAACAGTTGGTACCTTCGGCAGGCCAAAAACTAAGCTCTTTATCCCAAAATTCGATCGCCCTGAGTATAAGTCATGAAAATTTAACAAAAATATGTTAGTTTGCCAATAAATGTGCATTTTATTTTTAATTTTCAAATCTTATATTTTTGTTATATTTTTTAAAATAAATTTTTTTAGTAATAAATTTAAACCTGGTTGCGCAATCTTTTTTTTTATACAATAAAATTTTAGCTAAATATATAACCAACAATATAAAATTTGTATCTATATTTTGCACTATATTAAAAGTGGAAGAAATATCTGGTACCATCGGCAAGCCAACAATAAGTCTCTTTTCTCCCAAAATTGAAAATACCCCGAGTGAAAAGTCAAAGAAATAAAATTACTGCTACTGGAATCTGCTGCATCATCTGCATTTTGTTTTTCGGCACGCATGGAAAAAGACACTGAACTGCACGCCAAAAACAAAATGCAACTGTCCAAGCAGCAGATTCCAGTAGCAGCAATTTTATTTCTTTGACTTTTCACTCGGGGTATTTTCAATTTTGGGAGAAAAGAGACTTATTGTTGGCTTGCTGATGGTACCAGATTGGCTAATTCTGGAGAACCAGAATGTCTGGTACAGAACAGTACAGTTTTGGACTGGAGCATAGTACAGTTCAATATATACGGATTACCAAGAAGAAAATGGAATACTGTATCTGAAAGGGTTATATGGCTAATTCTGGAGAACCAGAATGTCTGGTACAGAACAGTACAGTTTTGGACTGGAGCATAGTACAGTTCAGTAAATACGGATTGTCTAGAAGAGAACAAAATACTGTGTCTGAAAAGGTTATATGGCTAATTCTGGAGAACCAGAATGTCTGGTACAGAACAGTACAGTTTTGGACTGGAGCATAGTACAGTTCAGTAAATACGGATTGTCTAGAAGAGAACAAAATACTGTGTCTGAAAAGGTTATATGGCTAATTCTGGAGAGCCAGAATGTCTGGTACAGAACAGTACAGTTTTGGACTGGAGCATAGTACAGTTCAGTAAATACGGATTGTCTAGAAGAGAACAAAATACTGTGTCTGAAAAGGTTATATGGCTAATTCTGGAGAACCAGAATGTCTGGTACAGAACAGTACAGTTTTGGACTGGAGCATAGTACAGTTCAGTAAATACGGATTGTCTAGAAGAGAACAGAATACTGTATCTGAAAGGGTTATATGGCTAATTCTGGAGAACCAGAATGTCTGGTACAGAACAGTACAGTTTTGGATTGGAGTATAGTACAGTTCAATATATACGGATTACCTAGAAGAAAACGGAAAACTGTATATGCAAGCGTTTCATTGCAAATTCTGGAGAACAGTATAGTTTGGCCAGGAGAACAGTTTCAGAACATATTAAGTGATGAAGAGTACAGTTAGAAAAGAGAACGGAACACTCCGATGTTAAATAGAGAATGGAACAATAAGCTAAAATATTTCACTTTTCAAAACACTTTTCACTTTTCAGAACAGGAACTCTCAAATAGAGGACTGGCTTGTTGAGTAAGATGTAATGGCTTGTAGGTATGGAGTAGAATGGAATGGCTTGTAGGTAAGGGGTAATGGTTAATAACGGGGAGTTCCGAGATTAGGGGGAGGCTCACATAACTCCCCTACTATTAATGCTAGAATAATGAACCATGGCTCAAATTGAAGCTGGGAACCCAATTAACTCCCCTACTATTAATGCTAGAATAATGAACCATGGCTCAAATTTAAGCTGGGAACCCAATTAACAAACCCACAAAGTTTGAACTAATTCTAACAAATATTCGATTTTATATGAATTTAATTGTTTTAAAACGTCCAAACAAATAGCGAAATTTACTGGCTAATTTGAAACTAGAGCAAATTACCTCCATCCTCGCGTTGGAATCATCAAAAAAGGTTGAGAAACCATCAACTTATGTCTATTACAATATGGAGTAGTTGCACTTCAGTTAGAGCCCCTATAACACTGCCGCAACCTCCACTGATTTTTCTCAAATTTAAACAATTCACTCTCTGGTTTCTCCACTTTTTCACAAGTTTCCAATGGGAGGACACTGCTAACTTGCATACAAATTGCTCAGTATTTTTTAAAAAATCGTAACTACTCGTTTAACCCATGTTTCGAATTTTTAAAGGCATTTCATTATATGTGTACAGCTTCATACAAAAATATTCGCAAACTACATATATATATCAAAAAATTGCAAAAAAAATTACCTTGCGCATCAGCTCCCCAATGGTAGAGGAGCAGTATGTCTAATAGTGACCAGTACTCTCCTAGTCTACAATGTCAAGCAGAGGACTAGAACAAATAGTCAATATTTTTCATTTCTCAACTTCAGAACTGGAACTCTTCAATAGAGGACAGGTACTCTTTAGAAGAGTACTGGTACAAATAACGCCAAAGTTACTGTTCTCTTTATAACTGTTCCAGTTCTCTATATTAAATTAACCCAACTGCAAACCTATTTTCCCACTAACCACGATCAATAAGACAAATTAAAACTGGATGTGTGCTTTTTAAAGGGAGACTGCCAAAAATTATGCCTCCTCGGATTTTGAAGGAGGGTAGAAGTAGAAGAGTTTCAGGGTAAATGACATAAAACTAAGTTTGCAAGCATATTCAGTTTTTTCATTTTGGAAAAACCTTTTTCAAAATTTTTTCAGCTTTTTCTTATGCTACAATAGAAGAAAAATTAGTTTTTTTTAAATTATTATTTCAAAATGAATAAAGTGAATATGCTTGCGACCTTACTTTAATCTTCTCTAACCTGGAAAATTCAAATGAGGGAAGGCCTGAGCGACTGACCACAAGAGCAAGGACGTTTGCGAGGGCAAGAAAAACTCGAAGAGGCAATTTGGCGGTATAAGAACGATGAGCCCATAGCCGGTGGGCGCCCGCAGTGATGCCCAGCCCTGCGATCACGTACAGAACTACATCTGCAAGTCAACCAATCGCTCCAGTCCAATTCTCTTTAATTTCCCTAAAATTTGTGTCCTTGAAATCGGTATTGGGTAAAAAATAAAATAGCATTTAGCATTTTAATGGCTTTTTTGTCTCAAATTTTAAAAAATGCATTTTGAATGGCTGAAAATTTTTTTCTTTTTGAGCGATAGATTCTGAGTGACAAATTGAAATTAGGGGGTGGAATAAAATGAAAAGAAAAGAAACTGAAGAGCAGCGTGTAGATGGATGCAACAGTGCAGGCCTGGTAGATGCCAATAACGGCAAAGAGGTGGAGCAGGAAGAAAATGAAGACATTAGTCCAGATGATTTCCACGCGATACTTCTCCGACTCCAAAAACTGCGTCTCCTCCATTTTTCCCATAATATTCAAGCTCCGCCCAAGCTCCGCCACCTATGTACACTTCCAATACAAACCTTTCTCACTCTCAGCATCACTGTCTCCATTAACAGCATGACAAGGCACCTTTGACTGAGTTTAAAAAAGCTCCTATTCTGAGGAATGGGCTATTGAAATCGGTGCAGGAGTCAGAAAACCAAACTCGCCTATTACCTAAACAGCTTTCAATTTCCCGGCAACCATGAGTAACTTAGCGGGGCTGGCATTTGTGCAGTTAGGAGGGGGGCAGAAAAGGGCCTTCAAATGTGCCGCGAAAGTTCTGGAAGAAAGAATGGAAGACAGAGTGAAGAAAGGGAGGGTGAAGCAGTGTATCCAGTCTTGGCTCTGCCTTCCTTCTCCTGTCCCCAGCCTCTGCTCTGAGCAGCCCAGCGGGCCTGTCCACCAGATGCACTAAACTCATGTTCTCCTTTCTGGTTGCTATGAGAGCCCGGAAGTTCCGCTCTCGTATCTCCCATCCGATGGCGCATCTCCCTTGCGATGGCCTATCTCCCCCGCGATGGCATATCTTACCTGCAATGGCGTATCTTCCCTGCGATGGCTTATCTACCCTACGATGGCGTATCTCCCCTGCGATAGGCTATCTTCCTTGGATGGCCGTTCTCTCTATTTTTTCTGCCAGCAACCACTCCCGTAGGAATTGCAAGTGGATCTGCTAAGCCATTAAGGCTAATGTTCTGAAAGATCTAAAGCGAGCAGATGAGCTCCTGCTTTGCTCCGCGCCAAGGAACCTATGCCCCCATTCCGCAGGCCCTCTTCACCACCTCTCAGACAGGAAAGCCAACGAGCTGTCCCCTTTGCCTCTCTCTCCCTTGGCTATGTCTGGGCCCCAATCAACTCAGCATGTGCTTTCAACCAATCCTACATTTCTCCTTATTGTCCTGTAACTATTGCCTAAAAACCAATACGAATGATGAATCTTATTTGAAACTTTCTCTTTCTATAAAAGGATCCATTCTGATAAAAGTTGTATCCCTGCTATCTTAATGGGCTACGATCCAGATTTTTATCCACAGTTCAAGTAGCGATACGATTCGGAGGATATGTTGTAGAACAGGAACTTTTATTATTCCACCGATATCGGTGTACTAACTAGGTTGGTGTTTGCTCCATTGGTAAAAAACTGAAAATGTCAAATATGAAAATATGCCAAAATGGGGCATATAAATGATGTGTTCTGGTGTTTTTGAGATTAAAGCATCGATTTAGGGCATTGAAAGCGAACTTCAAGACCAAAATTTTGGTTACTTTTGACCTATTTTGTAGCATAGGGCACACTTTTTACCTGCACTCAAATTCCGATCCATTTTCATAAATGTAAGCAACAACTTAGCATTTTTCCTGGCATATAACTGCCTAAGGCCCATAATGAGCAGCTCTAAATTGCAAAAAACAAAATCTCATTTCAAAAAAACAAGTGTTTCAGTGCAAAACCTCCGGTTTAACATAGGGTTCAGCTAAGCCTCTTCACATAAAAAAATATCAAAGTTAGGTATGCTCAGAAGAGTAGAAGCGGTAGTAAGACATTTCTAGGAACAAAATTTCATGAAAAATTCAAAAATGGATGTTAAAAGTTTGGGAAAATTCTGTTGAAACATCACAAATTTAGCAAAAATCTGTTGGAATTTAGCAAAAATTTAAAACTTCCCTTTGTCAACCCTTTATTTATAAATAAAAGGAGGTGCTGAGAACTTTTCAATGTTGTCCATAAACGTGTTTTGCCTTGTGTAAACAAAACCTGCAGTTGCCACGCCTTTATCAAATCTTGTCTCCTTTAGCGTAGTTAATTCTAAGCTTCATTGAGTCCACAAAAGTATGCTTTCAATAGTTTTATCAGGCAATTATTTTTCTTTCATTGCGTAACGACTATTTTTGAAAAATTCACACAACATTTAGGTTTCCTTGCCCTTGCCGAAAGCTCTCTGATCGTCAACCGTAAATTTTTCTCGTCATCATTCAAAAGAAGTGGCCGATTGGAAATGTCTTTATTTGGCAGCAACATGCTCCAAGAGAAGTCCACTGCCGGTTCCCAGTGCTGCGCCCAAGGTCATCGACGTCGTGAAGAACAGCTTTTGTCAGGTTGATGGATCTCTTGATTAATTTTCCTAACCACCCAATAGCCACAAACGAATGCAAAGCTTACACTGAAACCTCAAATGAAGCGATTGTTAGGGCGTTAGCAGTTTCCCAGTGGACCCGAGCATCCAGCTGCTGAATATTCGGCTGAGCAGCAGCCTTCCAAACACCTTTCACTCCCTAGTCCTCCTGTCACCCTCCAGTTCTTCCTCCCCATTCCCAGCTTTCCACCTAACACTCACCACATTCCGCTCTTAGACCAGGCCTTGGACAGTGGCAATCTCAGCCTCGTATCGCAGGATCCTCACAGCCACCTATGGCAGGTATCCTTGCACGTCCCTTGAGGAGGCATAGTGAGGAGTAAAATATTTAGTTGGGGGGTGGACCATATCCAATGCTGGGTAGGTGGAATTTTTGAGATATCATTGGCCCTGCATTGGCCCTACTACCCGTCAGCCAGCATTTGCATTTGCCCTGCATTTGCCCTACTGCCCGCTTCCAACCGATTTCATTCCATTTCATTCCACCTTTTCACCTACCCAACTAAAATTTGTTCAATTTTTTATAACATAGAAAAATTCGTGTATTTTCTTCCTGTGTGCACTGGTGTACTCTTAAATAATGCTGGAAACGACTGAGACTCTCTCCTCCTCTGCAACACATGCAACAAAAAGGCAGAAGCAGAAACGGAACAACCAGCAAGGGTGCCTATGCACCAGAAAACAGAGCGTAAAGCAATGCAGGACTGCAATTGAGGTCACTGGGGTGTTTGAGGAGAGGAAGAGGAAAGGGGATTTTGAGGGAAAGTGGCCGGGGCCTTAGTAGGAAGGCGAGGGGGGCATTGGAGGGGAAGGGGACCGGGATCCGGAGCGAGTGGAGTCCGGCTCAGCCGGTTTGGGTGGCGTTGCCCCGAACTCCAGGTCCTTGGACCGCTGCTCCCAGTCCATGCTGTTCATGCGGAAGATGAACTTCTTCTTCGCGATCGTCTTCACGGCACCCACTGCAAGCACATTGTTCCTGGGATAGGGCAAAAATGAAAATTAGGTGAAATGGAACTCTTGCGCTTGGGCGCGGCCTTCTGGGCTGGCTTCTTGCGCGGGCTTGGCTTAGGCTTTGGAGGTGGGGACGGCGTCTTGGGGAGTAGATCGAGGGGCCCGGAGTCGCTGGAGTCGGAGTCCTCCTCGCTGCTCGATCGCTCCCCAGCCTCCTCTCCGAGCATCTTGAGCATCCGGCTGAGCTTGTCGTGCGCGCCATTGAGCTCCTCCGTCACCGTCTCGTTCTCGTTCTCCAGGAGGGCAGCCTCGAGCTTGGACTGGACACTCCAGCACAGCAGTCGCATCTCAGCCACTCGGCCACGCTCCATCGGCATCTTTCACTGCTCTCCTCTTTCTACCAATCTTTTCTCTTCTGCAAGGCTGAACAATGAAGAGGCTCGCCTGCAGAGGCATCATTGCCTCATGTACAGTTGACTATAGTTTGGGGATGGGTAAACTGGCGCCAATGCAAAACTAGGTATTTTGTTAGGTGATTTTCATCCACCCACTTTTTCATCCATTTCAACTGCCTTTGGCGCTGTGAACATTTATTGAGACCCAATCAGTCAAACGAAAGTCGGCAACAAAAGGCTGGAAACCCTAAGCAAAAGATTTAGCGAAGAAGAGCGCTGTTCATCTGGAAAAGAATCTCCGCACGCACACTAGGCTCAGAGAGACGATTGCGGCGCTCATTTAGGATAAGGCCCATTTTAGAGAAGATGCGTTCGGCATCAGCACTGGATGAGGGGCAAGAGAGCAAGGAGAGGGCCAAGGATTTGAGCAGGTTTGAGCCAGCGATGAGAGGGGAGATGTTGTTGTAGTTGGGCCGTTTGTTGTCGTTGACAGTCCACCAGTCAATCGGATTTAGCTCTGAAAGCATTGACTGGTCCCTTTTCAATGCCTGGACTATTTTTTTGGACAACCTGGACTGGACTCGGCCATGTTTAGCTCGCGGTAGGAGCTGAGTAGGATGTCGATGTTGGCGATGGCGGAGTTCTGCTTCTTGACGTGGGGGGGGACGTCCTGGCTCCCCTCACCACTCTCATCCTCCGAACTCTCGACCTCCGGCACACGCTCCTCCTCTGCCTCTCCAGCAAATAGAGCGGCAAAGTTGAGCTGCTCTTTGCCTGAAATTCAACACTACTTGAAATCAATTGAAATTTTTATCATTTAGGAAATTCACTGGGGCAGGCCTTCTTGGCAGGAGGCTGCGGAACGATCTCTGGCTCGTTGGCAGGATCTTCGGGCTGGAACTTGGCGATGACCTCGTCGGTGAGAGCCTTGCGGAGAAACTCTTCAGCAGCCCCACGCAGCACACCGCTCAGGCTGTCCCGCTGGGAGGGGTCCACAAACGAAGCTGCCGCTGGTAGAGGATCGAAGTTTGGCTCGGCTGGGCTGCAGAAGCTACAAGTTTCTTCTTCATCATGAGGACCTCATTGCCCTGAAGAGGATGCTAAACTCTTTGAAGCGATTCCAGAGGTGGCGCTTGAGGGCAATGACGAAGTTGTGGATTGCAGGGCGCCTCTTCTCCGCGATGACAGCGTTGCAGTACTGCATCAACTCGAACGCATCGCGCAGAGCAACTGCAATATACATATGAGGGTAAATGTTAAAAAGAAATGGTATTATTATCACCTGAGAGCTTAGGGCCTGCTTCATGCTTGCGGCGAACGATGTCGAACTTGCTGAGGATCTCCTCCAGCTCGATGAGGATGTCCCACTGGTCGGAGTTTGGCTGGCGGATGCCGTTGTAGTCCCCGTTGAGCATCACCTCGCGGATGAAGTAGCGGTTCCGGAGGAGGCTCTTGATCATCACCAGGTCGCCGGACCAGCGCACAATGATCCGGGGGTGAAGAGCTCCTCCGCCCAGGTCCTTTATCTGCTCCCCGCCTCAAATTTTACTTTTACTCACTTACTCACTTCCGAGAACTGCACTAGCCTTTTTTCCCGCGGAATTTGGCAACGAAGCGAGCGCAGATGCGAAGCAAGTTGTCGATGGTGGGGCAGTCCTTCAGAGCCCCGCGCATGGCCAGGTGCAGGCGGTGTAGGAAGCACCAGAACCGGATCACCGACCACATCTCCTGCACCACCGCTGCTGGAACGACCTCCCCAGCTCCGTCATCGCCATCAGCTTCCAGGTCTCCGTAGAGGATCTCCGCGAGCTCCAGCGCCTGCTCTTCCACCTCATTCCACTCCTCGTCATCTGCAAATGATATTTACCATTGCCCTATTTTCATTCACTTGTGGATGGAAAAATGCATGAACCGAAGAGAGGCTCCGTCTTGATCTGCAGCGGTTGAGAGGTGCCGGGGGCATCCGGGTTGTCGGTGGCTGCAGCAGAGGCCGCAGCGTCAGCAGTCGCCTGCTCCTCCTCGGCGATCTCCAGCTCGATGACGTCGAACTTGTTGGCAAGCTCCAACAGGAAGCCTCGGCGAAGATTAGACGCCCCGTCGCTAATCACCTGAGCAGGACCAGATTGCACAAACTGTACAGAGTGCAAATTTGAAGTGAACCTTCCACAGCTGCTTCTTGTCCAGGCGCATGTCCTTCGCCCACAGCTCGGCGACGCACTCCATGATGTTCGCGCCAGTTGCCGGCAGTGGGCAGACTTTGGGTGGCAGGACCAGGAAGCGCTGTTCTCCCTCCACCTCGTCGTAGAACCAGACGGCGCTGCCAAGCCAGTGCTGGCCACTCCTGCAAGTAGGACTAAGGTTCATGGAGGTGGATGAATAGGTGAATGAAAAAAGTATCACTTGGCAGTCCACAGGTCGAGGACGAGGACGATGCGTTTGACGGGCTGTAGGATCTTGATCATAGCCTTCTCCAGGTCAACCCTGAGCTCCGACACCCGCTTGCGGAGGGTCTTCCGTGTAGGCACTGGGTAGGTTGGGTCCAGTGAATGGACGTAGGCCAGGAAACGCGGATCTTCCAGGGTCAAGAAGGCCTGAATTTCACCTAACAGTTTCCAATGACAATGCAATGAAATGAGAAGGTGACTGTGCGTGGAGACCCTGCAAGCCAGATGGCGAGGCGGCGAGTGATGTGCTTGTACACGGCCGTGGAGCGGTTCATCTTGGGGCTAGCGTCGGACTTGAGGTAGCGCTGCATGAACGTTGAGGAGTTCCTTGTAGCGTCCTCTGAGCTCTGAGCGGTCTTCTTGAACTCATCGTTTGACTCTCAAACACACATCCACATGCAATGAACTAGGTGGAAAGAAGGTGAATGAATAGAAACCATTGTAGGCCTTCTCCAGTGCCGCATACTCTTCGGGGTAGTCTTCACCGTGCTTGGCGCGGAAGTGGCTGACGAGGTTGGCGAGACAGCCCTTGATGTCAAGCGTACAGACTCCACCCTTCTTAAAGGGTGTATGACACCAAACACGGCCCCCTGCTTTTGTCCCTATCCAGTCACAAGGGACCGCTTTCCAGGCTTTGGACATCTTTCTTTTACCCATCACTCACAGCTGCACTCCACTGACGAAATTAATGCGGCTAGTGAATGCGTATAGGAGTAACGGCGCATGCCCTGCCTTCATTCAGGGACAAATAGCGCAAAACTAACCTCATGTTCGGGAGTCTTAGTAGCATTAGGCCAAAAATATTCCGCAATTGGTTCCAAATCAATTTCAATCTCAACGTTCATCAACACAAACTTTACTGTCAGAGCCACAAAGAGTGCTTTCATGAATCCAGCCATCTTTGAGGCCTCCTGTGGGAAAAGTGATAGGCGAATCCTTCATGACCTTGGAACAGCTGAACAATACAGGAGGGGTGGGAACATTTTTGGTGCCTTTTTCTGGACACCCGCGTCCTATATGTTGGGTAGGTGAAAACCACCTGTCTTTCCATTCACTTACCATTGCCCCTAGTCCCGAATTTTCAAAATTCCAACTCATTGGATTGGCCCTGCCCAATGATAATTTTCAAAAAAAAATATCATTTTTTTTTTTCACTTATCACCCGTTTACCACCTGGGCCTTTATCACCTACCCACCATTGAATCCACGTTAAAATTTAGATTCTTGCGGTCATTTTGGTATATAATTCATTATGATTCGGTTTGACCGCCTCGATAAATTTTTCAGTTGAAAATTTGCAGTCATGGCCCCACGTTAAGCATAGGCAAAATTTTCGGAAAAAAATTTTTGTCTTACATTTTCATTTTCACTGCCTTAATATCTTCTTTAGGGTCAAATACACCCCACTGTCACATTGGTTTCTTTTGTTTCATTTCAAAATCGGTTAATCCTGAATCAACTATTTCCTATGCTTAAGCATAGGCCATCTCAGGCTTCTCTCTCATTTTAGAAGTTTTTGGGTTCTAACTCAACTAAATCTCCAGCAATTGCAACCAACTTTTTTTTCAGAGAAACCCAGAACCTTTTTGCTTTAATTGAGAACAAATACAACTGTTTGTAAGGAACTGAGGTTTCACGGCGCTGATGTATGTTACCAAGAGCTGCTTGTCGCCTAAGAGGTGTGTGCTAAAATAATTAAGTGCCATGCGACCTGTGTACAGTTTACACATCTATTTTTGGGACCATAATGATAACATAACAATTGGGCTTTCTGTGAAAAAAAAGTTGGTTGAAATTGGTGGAGATTTAGTTGAGTTAGAACCCAAAATCTTCTAAAATGAGAGAGAAGCCTGAGATGGTCTATGCTTAAGCATAGGAAATAGTTGATTCAGGATTAACCGATTTTGAAATGAAACAAAAGAAACCAATGTGACAGTGGGGTGTATTGGACCCTAAAGAAGATATTTAGGCAGTGAAAATGAAAATTTAAGACAAAAATTTTTTTCCGAAAATTTTGCCTATGCTTTAACATGGGGCCATATGTTGACTATAAATTTTCAACTGAAAAATTTATCGGGGCGGTCAAACCGAATCATAATGAATTATATACCAAAATGACCGCAAGAATCTAAATTTTAACGTGGGTATGGTCCACCCCCTGGCAAAACCACTCAGAATTGAGCTATCAGTTTTTTTGTGCCAAAATTGAAAAGTCAGAATTTTCGATTTTTCAAAATTTCGTTTTTTTTAACAAAGCGTTGTCAAAATCGAAGTACACCACCTTTTGTAGCTCCAAATTACCTTTCGATTGATATATAATAGTCCACAATTATGAGAAGTTTCTTAAACAAAATTTTCAAAAAACTGACACTGCAGGTTTCAGAGCCCCAAAAAAGTGCATGTTACAAAAGTGCTCATTTCAGGTCAACAAATTCGTTTTTCGCAAATCAACCGGTGGCACAGAGATGAGAACTAAATTGCCTTAGATGCTGGCACATAGTCATTCGTATTGGAGAAACTTCATTTTTTCAAAAGTGGAATACCCCTCATATAGACTATCTCGAGTCTATCAGATTCTGCGTCTTAAAAATAGATATTGATCCATGTCAGCTTTTTGTAAGAAATACCGGAAACCGATAAATGTAGCAACTATTTACAGCAGTGTTTTTGAAAAAAAATTCACACGTGATATATGTTGAAAAAATAAGCAGTGAATCTATTAAACGAGGTAATGGATTAAAGGTAATGGATTCAATCACTCAGAAACAGATTGCTTGCTAAGTTCTATGCATTTTAATTGTTCTTCATGGGGATAGTAAATGAAGTAAATGAAGTAAATGAAATAATCTAGTAACAAGCAGCGATGAAATTTTTATGATGAAATTTGAAGCTAGGCTAGGCTACGCTCCGGGGCTTCCGCGCCAATGCCCTCCGGCCTCCGGAGCTCTGACTGCCCTGCCCTCCGCGGCATGCGGCCCACCACTTTTCACCCAGCCCTTTTCCACTGTGCGTTGATGCAGAGATGTGTTTTGATGGCCTGTCGAGGTCCAAAATCCTCTCCTTGGCCAAAAACGCCGAGCAGCAACGGAACAAGTGATCGGAAAAGTAGAATGAATGAAAATAGGATAAAACCTAAGCCTATGCTCTGCGCCACCTCCTTTCGTCTCCAGAATATTGAAAGCAGAAAGAGAAAAGCGAGGAGGAGTAAGCAAATCAGCAGCCTTGAGACGGGGCATAAGGCAGTGCTCGTTCCATGGCTCTAGAGCTCTTCTGGGGCTGAGTGAGGGAAGGCGTAGGCTATGGAAGGAAGAGGACGGGGACTATGGAAGGCTGGAGATCAGTTATTGTACTTCCTGCAATCAAGCGGCGATGAGTTGAGAGAAAGAAGAGGCAGAAAGGGGGGAGTGGCTTGATCTCGTCGTAGAAGGTGATTACGAGGGCTCCGCCAGTGCTGCGGATGACGTTGGAGAGGGTGCCCTTGAAGAACACGCAGATGCCCTCCGACTTGGCGATTTTGATGGCGCAGTCCATCGTGTTCTTGTAGAGGATGTCCTTGCGTCCCGACTGCATCATCATGCGCCGACGCACCGTGTCCCAGGGATAGGACCGCATCCCAGCACACAACATCACTGCCTGAGAAACACCAGCAGTGCCTAAGGCTGGGAGGGGGCGATGGAGGAGAAGGAAGAAACATGGGCAATGCCGCAGGTGACGAAGAAGTTGAGCGGTTCGCCGGAGTCCCCGACGGCGACGGCCTTGACGGTGTCGAAGAGGCCGAAGTAGGCGGCGCGGTAGATGATGATGCCCTGGAGGGAGACGAAGGAGCCGCGGTAGAGGCCGATCGGCCCGTCCGACTTGACGCTTTTGAAGAGGCAGTCCAGCAGACCCTTGAACTCACGGTCCCTGCCCTTCCCCACGTCTGCAGCCAGACGCGTTCTGGCGAAGTCCAGGGGTACATACACGAAGCACAGCGACGTTGCTCCCGCTGCACCGCCCGACGCCAGGTTGCCCAGGAAGAAGCGCCTGAGGCGGACGAAACAGTCGAGGATGCCCTTGTAGCGCTGGTCCACGGCGATGATCTTCTGAGCATCCTGGACCTGGAGCAGGAGCTTCGCACGCTCCATCGGCGCAAAGACCGTCGTCACCATCCCCGCCACCGTCCCTTTAAACTTACCACTACTGAAATGGTGAATCTCCGCTTCAGTGTTTTTCTCTCTTAGCTGGTCTTTTTTTAATGCTTGCAATAAAAATAGCTTGGGCATAAAGGTGATGAAATTTATTTGATTCATCTTATCATGAAACTAGCTTGGGCCATAAGGTGATGAAATTAAATCTGACACTCTTATCAGGAAAATATGCTTCCTAAATTTTGAACTTTACTAAAGAGCTAAGAGAGCCCAGGAAATTTTGGCCACCCTAGGATTATTGTTTGGGTAAAGCTATAAATAAAAACTAAACATAAGTTAACATTGAGCAAAAAATATGCATTATAATAAAAAAGTAATATTTTGAATAATTTTCTAATATTTTCCCAGTTTTCGTTTTTGCTACCAACATTAATTTCATATAAGGGAAATTTAAATGCGAAGATTTTGTGCAAATCAAATAAAATACTTATGATTTACTCTAACCTGTCATAAATTTAAAAAAGAACATTGGTGAAAATTTTCTGGGCTCTCTTAGCTCTTTAGTAAAGTTCAAAATTTAGGAAGCATATTTTCCTGATAAGAGTGTCAGATTTAATTTCATCACCTTATGGCCCAAGCTAGTTTTATGATAATATGAATCAAATAAATTTCATCACCTTTATGCCCAAGCTATTTTTATTGCAAGCATTAAAAAGAGACCAGCTAAGAGAGAAAAACACTGAAGCGGAGATTCACCATTTCAGTAATTTCATCCAATTTGAACAGCCAAAGGCCAATAAACAGCCTAATGCCCAATACAATGCCTTAAGATGAAGTTGATGATAAGCAGCTTGTACACCACGGCCTGGCAGAAGCCCATGAAGACAATGTGTAAGCAAATGGACAAAAGATTCATAATTTACACCCCAATTTACCTATATGGTGCTGTTATTGAGGCCAAAAACCCCTTAAAATGCCCCAAGACGAAGTTGATGATGAGCTGCTTGTACACCATGGCCTGGTAGAAGCCCATGAAGACAATGTGTAAGCAAATGGACAAAAGATTCGTAATCTACGCCCCAATTTACCTATATGATGCGGTTATTGAGGCCAAAAACCCCATAAAATGCCCCAAGACGAAGTTGATGATGAGCTGCTTGTACACCATGGCCTGGTAGAAGCCCATGAAGACAATGTGTAAGCAAATAAATAAAATATTCGTAATCTACGCCCCAATTTACCTATATGATGCGGTTATTAAGGCCAAAAACCCCTTAAAATGCCCCAAGCTGAAGTTGATGATGAGCTGCTTGTACACCATGGCCTGGTAGCAGCCCATGAAGACAATTTGTAAGCAAATGGACAAAAGATTCGTAATCTACGCCCCAATTTACCTATATTGTGTGGTTATTGAAGCCAAAAACCCTTTAAAATGCCCCAAGACGAAGTTGATGATGAGCTGCTTGTACACCACAGCCTGGTAGAAGCCCATGAAGACAATGTGTAAGCAAATGGACAAAAGATTCGTAATCTATGCCTCAGTTTACCTATATGGTGCAGTTATTGAGGCCAAAAACCCTTTAAAATGCCCCAAGACGAAGTTGATGATGAGCTGCTTGTACACCATGGCCTGGTAGAAGCCCATGAAGACCAGATTTGCACCTATGGTTGTTTGGTATCAAATCGTATCTATTTTTTGAGCCGGTTTCATATCTAGACTCAAAACTAACTTAAACCATCGCCACTGGGCAGCATATCTTTTTTAGGATTATTACAGTGCACCCCATAGGTCAAAAATGGTCAAAATTTTTTTTTTCAAAATTTCAATGTTTTATAGGCAGGTTTTGTGTAGTTTTTCGCCAGAATTCCGAATCTGTGCTTGTTTTTTCCTTCCAAGCATCCTAGAAAAAGTTATTTTAGATTTTAGATTTTTTTTTTAAGGGTCCCCCCTTACGTTCAATCGATTTTCCAACCTAAATTTCGGCATAAAGGAGGCCGAAAATCAAAATTCTGGAGGCACCATGGCACCCTCCAGGGTCGATATACTATAGTGACGTTGAGACTGGAGCCCCAGATATTGCCAATCCCCATGCCGAGCAGAACGTACGGCGGACGGCGGACGGCGCACGGCGGACGGCGGACGGCGCACGGCGGACGGATAACGGACGGACACTTTTTAAAAAGTTTTTTGGCCATAACTTGCCCAATTCTTAACCAAATTTGGCAAATTTTTTTTTTTAATTAAAGCTCTGTGTGTGCTGCGTCAATTGAGCCTACTCACAGCTCTGTAACATGCCCATGGAATTAATGGCATTGATTCATATTTTCAAAAGCCGTAATAGGGTTGATCCTTGGCTAAGAGGGGACTGTGCTTACGCTCCGCTCGCACAGCCCCAATAAGCATATAAGAAGAGATAGTTGCACCTGTACAAAGGCCCCACCCAATGGCTAGCCTTGTTTTATCCGCTCTAGTGTCTAAAGATTACTTCTTGATTAGTTAACGGCTCTGAAAATAAATGCACGTGAAAATGTGCAGCGAATGGTAGTTAGCCGTCGGATGGTGAAAGGTGGAGGTAGGTAGAAAAGGGTGGCAAACCTCTAGTGGCCATGTCCATAAGGAATTTGCGTCCATCTAAGCCCTTGGCTGCGGCCTTGTCGCCCATCTTGCTGCGGGTGTCTTCCTCGAAGGGTGCCTGGGGGATTGAGGAGAACGCCTTGCGTCTGCTGCTGCAAATCTGAATGGAGACAACCCTTTTGTATTGTCAGCTTGACTGCATTAGACCAAAAATAACAAAAACAAATTGTATTTTTTTAATGCAAATTGCTAGCCCAACATTTTAAATCAGGTCTGAACGGGCGAGTTTTGGCTGACGCCTAGTTTCCCCCCCTAATCAAAGTTTCCCCCCCATAAAGGGTTACCGGCCAACCAAGGGGGGGGACCCCCCCATGACAGTCCCCCCCCATTAAGTTTCCCCCCCCCCCCCCCCCTCAAGATTTTACCTACCACACACACCCTGTGCTAAATTTGGTGAAACTAGTTGAAAATAGGTGAAATTGTGTCTTGGGGGGGGGGGGGAACTAGGCGTCGAAATCGACGACTAGTTTCCCCCCCCCAAGAGTTTTGACGAATAGTTCCCCCCCCCCCAAGACAAAAATTTCCTTATTTAGACTGCCGTATCAACTATGGGCTGCATTAGCGCAGGGTGTGTGGGTATAGGTAAAATCTTGGGGGGGGGGGAACTTTGATTAGGGGGGGAAACTTTCTAGGGGGGACACCGCTAGGGGGGGATAATCCGATGGGGGGGGGGGGAAACTAGCCGTTAGCCCGAGTTTTTGCTTTACTGAGTGAACTGAGCGATAGGCCAGAGACAGGCGCTATTTTGCGCTCGCGCTCTACATCCTCCTCCAAGACAAAAATGAGAGGTTCAAGAAGCGATGGGAAGCAGAAAGCCTGTGGGCAATGGATAAGGCTGGTGAAGTAGAGCAAATCATCGAAATCACAATTGAAGCTTATCAACTGATCTAGCAAATAGTTTTTAGGCAACTTTCACAAGGTGCTTCAAGCAGCATTTTCCTGCCCGAGTGATCGCAATCTCGGCTGGAATTACGATACTACAACACCATAACCTTTTTTAGGTTTCTTACAGTGCACCCTAGGGCTCAGAATTGGTCAATTTTTTTTCAAAATGTCAATGTTTTAATAAATAATTCGTAAGTTCATTTTAATAGCTTCAAGATACGGCTGATGCCTAGTTTCCTCCCCCTAATCAAAATTCCCCCTCCCCATGGAGGGTTACCGGCCAACTAAGGGGGGGACCCCACCCCATGAAAGTTTCCCCCCCCCCATGAAGTTTTCCCCCCCTCAAGATTTTACCTATCACACACACCCTGCGCTAAATTTGGTGAAACTAGTTGAAAATAGGTGAAATTGTGTCTTGGGGGGGGGGGGAACTAGGCGTCGAAATCGACGACCAGTTTCCCCCCCCCCCAAGAGTTTTGACGACTAGTTTCCCCCCCCCCCCCCCCCCCAAGACAAAAATTTCTTTGTTTAGACTGCCGTATCAACTATGGGCTGCATTAGCGCAGGGTGTGTGGGTATAGGTAAAATCTTGGGGGGGGAAACTTTGATTAGGGGGGGACTTTCCTGGGGGGGATACCGCTAGGGGGGGGGATAATCCGATGGGGGGGGGGGAAACTAGGTGTCAGCCCAAGATACCACCCAGACAGATCTTCATTCCAAACTTCAGCTATGTTTTTTAAAAATCAGGGATTTTTCATTTATCTATTTTAAAACATCACAATTGTAGGTTTTGGGTGAAAACTCAAAATTTCTCTAAGCATGCAAGGCTACGCTCCCGGGCCTCCATGCCCATGCCCTCCGGCGTCTGGAACTCTGACTGCCCGGCCCTCCCGCTCTGACTACCTTGCCCTTTGACAGCGCAAAAAAAGATTAAAAAATTAAACAAAATATGGAATATACGAAAGCAAAATTATTTATCAAGTTATTCTGTTACGTACGTTAGTGCGTCAATCATGCTGCATCGATTACAGAGCACCCAAGTAAACTTCGATTCGATTGGTATTGCTCTGTTCATCTTCAACACAAACTTTCAATTTTTATAACTCCTGAGAAATGCAAAAAAGAACAATTTTTTTCCTTGCTATGTCGTTTAACGGGACGATGGAGCTGCTTGACTGCGAGTCGTAGTAAACTGCGCAAAAGCTGCTTTCTTTGCCTGAGCTAACCTTATCTGAAAATTGTTCCTTGAACCATGACTATGCGAGCTATTCGTGTAGCATCTTTTGGCGGTCCAGAAGTATGTCGCCTAGAAGCTAGCTTCCCCAAACCTCAGCTTCTCAGCGGGCAGGTTCAAAATTGTAGCCAAATTTCCACCAACGTGTTCTACATCTGAAGGTGCTGGTGAAAACAGCCGCTGCCGGGGTGAACCCGGTGGACACATACATACGCGGCGGGGCCTACGCTGCTCTGCCCAGCCTGCCCTACACTCCGGGTATGGACGGGGCCGGTGTTGTGGAGGCTGTTCATCCCTCTGTCCCCCACTTCAAGGTTCACCCCACCTCAACCCAGAGAGTGCAAGGTGATAGGAGGCAGGAATGGTGATATAGGTGGGAGAGCGGGTGTACTTCACGCGGGCGGTGAGCGGCTCTTACGCTGAGTACACGAGCGTGAACGCCTTTACCACCTGGCACCTGCCGGAGAGTCTGAGTCTGGAGGAAGGGGCTGGCCTAGGCGCCCCCTTCCACACCGCCTATCGAGCTCTCTTCAAACGGTCTCTCTCTGCCAATATCTTTGCTTGTCCCAGCAGCCTATGGTTGCAGGAGCTTGGCCAAGGCAGGACAGACGGTGCTGGTACACGGTGGCAGCGGTGGGGTGAGCTGTGGGCTGGTCGGGGTAGGTGGATGAAGAAAGCCGATTGACGCAGGTGGGAACGGCGGCAATACAGCTGGCCAAGTTTGCGGGTATGCGAGTGCTGGCCACTGCCTCCACTGAAGCAGGCCAGCAGCTGGTCAAGAGCCTGGGCGCTGACGGGGTTTTCAACCACAAGGAGCCCACCTATTTGGAGCAGATTAGAGTTAGTCCTGATCCAAAACAAAAAACAGGCCGTGTAGGCAGAAAGAAATGGGAGCATTTAGGAGGCCAGCAATGAGGGGGAAGGGCCGGACATAATCCTGGAGATGCTGGCGAACGTGAACCTGGATAAGGACCTGTCCATACTGCGTCACGGCGGCTGCATTTGCGTAGGGACATGCATTTTCCTGATCTGGCATTTGAAAAAAGACTGTGTAGGTGATCGGTTCTCGTGGACGAGTGGAGTTGGACCCTAGACAGACGATGGCCAAGGAGTGTACCATCACCGGCGTTGCCCTCTTGCACAGCACCCCGGTTACCATTTCTTTTTTATCATCACTCATCCCCTTCATTCTTACAGGTCTTTTATTTTTCCTTTAATCTGAAAATCACTAGAAATTTTGATACAAAATGAAATAACTTTTTCAGCAATTTTTATACGTTTTGGCCTCTCGTGTGCGTTTGCATGGCTGAGGAATTTGAGGAGGACTGGAAGGAGAGTGGTGAGATGATAGCCGCTGGTCTGGAAGCGGGAAAGCTGCGTCCCGTCATTGCACGGCGCTACCAACTCTCAGAAGCTGGCCAGGCACACACTGACATCATCCATTCTCACGGTGCCCTGGGCAAACTCATTCTTATCACCCAATGAAGTTGTTCCGTCATGTTTTTGAGGCAAGCTCCACAATTGTGCCCGATAATAAAAGCCTGATGTGAGGCACTAGACAAGTGTGAATGGGTAGTGATCAATTGGAGCGCTTGTGAGTGGGAGGCCAGGCCTTGAAACGCTTGGGCTTGAATGAGGACTGGGAGTTGGCGCTGTCCACTGCAGTGAGGTGGTTATAGAGAGCTAGGAAATGAAGCAGATAAAGGGACCGGAGGCCGGCGAAGCAGGTCCCGAGGGCAGGCTGGCACTGCGCCCATGTGAGCTGGGTGCAGGGCGTGAGGCTGGAACCCTGCGACGCTGCTGGCCCCTCTTGCCCGCTCGAACACTGCCCATCTTACGCACCCACAGCTCCTGCTCCACCTCCCGCTCCTGCTTCGCTCGCTCCTCCTTCAGTCCACTTCTAGTCCCCACCTCGCTCGGGAAGAGGAGGGAATTGGAGACCTTTTCGTCGTGAAGATGGCGCATGATGCGCTGCAGGAGGCTGATGATGGTAAGCTCTCGCTGCTGTTCAGCGGAGGCCTCTTTGTCCGTTTCGGCAAGGCTGAGGGCCTTGTTGAGGGGGAAGAAGGAGAGGTCTTCGTTGCGGATGCCTTGTAGGAGGTACATCTCCAGATGGGACAGGTCCTCACTGGGCAAGTCCAGCAGACGGACGAAGAAGAAGACGTAGTGGATCTCCGCGTGCTCCTGGCTGCAGTGCTTCCGGAAACTCTGCCAACTTCAGTTGCCTCCTGAAGAGGACGGGATGGGTGCAAAAGAAGGGCTGCCAACGATGCCTTTCTGCTCGAACTCGTAGCTGCTGCGACTGCAGATGAAGCAGCGACTTTGGATGTCCTGTTCGATGCGCCATTTGGCGTCGCGCAGCTGGCGAAATGTGTCCACGATGATGCCGAAGATGACGTTCAGTCCGATCGTTATCACCAGCACCCAGTAGGCGATGTCCCATATCATCTAGCACAGCTTCAGGCATAGTCAGGCAATGGAAATGAAGGCTGAATGGCGCCTTGAGTGAGTAGTATTGGAAGTTTTCGTTGTCCTGTATGGCCCAGGGGTCCCCGGCGGCGTTGAGGCCCCAGGTTCGCTTCACAGGGTAGTCAATGCGCTGTGTGGATGGAAGTATAGGAGAGAGGGCTAAAGGAGGAGATGATGAACGGTGAGTTTGTAGAGAAGGCCTTCGCGAATGGTGGATAGAGTGCACTTGTAGAGGCTCTCACAGAAGTGCAGGTTCCCTTGGTAGACGTCCCGGATGAAGATGAAGGCCGTGAGGCCGAATAGATAGATGATCACCAGACCTAGCACTGCTACATAGATCAGCGACCGTCCGTTCAGCGTTACTGCCTCAAAAGTGCCTTTTATGTCCTTGCAATTGAAGTCCTAGCCTTTTAGATGACCTGAATGACTCTGGCTAGCAGCTGGTTGTTTTGGACTATCTGGAAGAGATGAACGCCAAAGAAGGCCGGCGAAATCACTGTGCCCAGAATGGAGCACACCATGTAGGCCTATAAACAATGAGGTGTCTGAGTTGAAGGAATGCAGAAGAGGGTGGAGAAAACCATGTAGTATAGGACTTGTGGTCCAATGAAGCTGACTTGAAGCTTGGACGGGCGACGCAGCTTCATCTCTTTCTCACTTTCCTCGCTTTTTGTACTGCCACGACCTTTTTTGAAAGCGATGAGGTTTTTGGTCTTCCTGCAAAGCATCTCATTCATCCCTGGTTCACACCAGAATTCTAACATCACATAATCCAGCCTATGACATATGCCTATGGTTATGGAAGTGAAAAAAGGAAGGAACGTGTAGGCGATGCGTATGCGAGCTTTGAAGCGGAGGTAGGAGGAGCGGAATCCAGCGGCATTGCTGAGGAAGTAGGACACGACGAGACAGAAGGCCGCCACATTGTGCAGCGCCCCAAAACTGCGCCACATTACATCCAGCCTCTCATGGTGGAACACCAGGCCATCCTAGGAGAGCACAGGGCATTCCTACTTCATCCAATAGCAGAGGAGCAAACCTCAAAAGCGTTCTGACGATGAATGCTCTCGTCCCAGCTGAGCAGCATCATGATGTTGAGGCTGAGGGTGGAGATGAGGATGAGGTAGTTGAAGAGTTTCCAGCGGCGGACGAAGAAGCGGCCCAGGGCCGAGCCGTGGATCTTACGCTGCGCCCTCATGTCATCATGGATGTCCTGTTTCACACCTCCATCCCCCATTCACCTCCTTCTCAATTTGAGCCCACCTTGACCCATTCCATGAAGTCGCGCATTTTGTTGCCGTAGGAGGAGCGATCCACTTCCCACTTCAGCTTCTCCGCTACCTAAGGTTGTTGAGCCATGAGGGCTGAAGGTTTTGAAGACCAGCCCCACCTCATTCCGAAGAGCCTCCTGATCGCTGAAACGGAAGTAGATCTTCTGCAGCTGGTCTTCCTTCAGGAATTCTATCGACATCGTTCTGAAGCCATGTTATTGTCGCTGGCAGCTGCTCTGGACAATGCCTGGGAACCGCTGGGTGAAGAAGTGCCAGAGTGAGGGCGGCTCTTTGAGTAGGTTGGGGAATCTGGCCAGGTCCTGGCCCCGGCGCAGGAGCCAGTAGAAGGAGAAGGCTGCCTGCAGGAAGGCCTCCTTCTGCTCCCCGCTCCCCTCGGCCCCCGGAGCCGCCCTTCGGAAGCAGTCCAAGGCGGCGCTCCATACTCCCTCCGCGTTCAGGGCGCCTAGGAAGGCCCCGGTGAGCGAGCTCTGCTGTGGTTCCGCCTTCAATCAGGCTGGTTGAGAGAGGAGGGGAAGAGAAGAGGAGGTGAAGAAGAGGGACGTGGTTCTGCTCGGTGAGGAAGTGGAGGACGTTGGCGATGGCGGTGCGGAGGCGGACGATCTGGGCGGTGTCAGAGTCGGAGAACTCTTCCACGCGGAGCATAAAGTTCACGTAGTCGATCACCTTCGCATCGAAGACCACCAGCTGGTTGGCCGAGTTCCCCTGAGGTTTGAGTTTATTTGTGGCTGGCCCCTTTTTAATCATTCTTCACAAGATTGTAATTTAGTTTGTCGCTTTATTCTACTTTCTGTGCTTTGAGTATTTGGGGCTTTCCAATTTCACTCTAGTTACAAAGGAGGGAGCTGGAAAAGAAGCAGCTGTGTGCATAAAGCCCTATGGATAAAAGGCGTAGAATTATTGGCACAGAGGCACGAATGGCCCTACGGCACTGGCGTGTCCACTGAGTTGCAGCCTGGGACATGCACGGCTCCTGTGTCTGCGGAGTGCGGGACCTGAACAGCAGTCTGGCCACCTCCCCGGCTCTGGTGGCCCACAAGTTCTATCCTAGTGTTCCATCCCTCCCAACAGAGCAGTAGATGGGGGAGGAAGAGAGTAAGGGATTGAGATTTCGAGCCAGCAGCTTGGCACTGCTTAGCAGAGCGCTATCGACAGATGATCCTAGAGCCTAATGAGAAGTTCCCCTATCACCTCTACCAGCAGCTCCCGGCCCTGCGCTGGCAGCACAACAAAAGCCTCACCTGTGATCAGCTGGCACCGCAACCATTATTTCAACTACCTGATCCTCAGTAGCCT
>JASANA010003508.1:0-12409 GCA_030248095.1 Ptycholaimellus sp. GST1_10 | reverse complement strand
TCCCTTGGCCTCATGTATTTATTCATAGCTCTTCAGTTAAACAATGGAGTCACATGCACCAGTGGTGTAGTGGTGTAAGCGATTGGGTTGATGGATGAAACTGGTAGTTTCTAATCCATCTCAGGCATTCATTTTTATTTTTGCGTATTTAAATGAGAAAACAACTGGTACCATCGCCAGGCCAAAAGTAAAGGCTCTTTCTCCCAAAAATCAGTGATAGGAAGCATAAGTTAAAGAAATTTCGCAAAAATTTTTTTGTTTGACAGCAAGTTTGCATTGTATTATTCATTTTCGAATATTTTCTTTTCATTAAATTTTTTACAGGTTTTTTCTTCTTTTTTTTATATCGAATAAAGTTTTGACTAAATATATAACCAACAATAGTATTTATACATTTTATGCTATATTAAAAGTGGAAGAAAATATCTGATACCATCGGCAGGCCAAATGTGGGACTCTTTTCTCAAAATTCGGAGTTGTCTGGAGTAAAAAGTTAATGAAATACATTTTCGATGAGTGGAATCTGCTGCGTCATCTGCATTTTGTTTTGGGCGCGCATGGAAAGAGACACTGAACTGCGCGCCAAAAACAAAATGCAACTGTCCAAGCAGCAGATTCCACTAGTAGAAAATGTATTTCCTTGACTTTTTACTCCAGACAACTGCAAATTTTGGAGAAAAGAGTCCCACATTTGGCCTGCCGATGGTATCAGATATTTTTCAGTCTAATTTTGGCAGTCTGGCTGCTCTTTTAAGAAAAATTTCTTGCACGCTTCGCGCGCAGACAAAAAACACTATTCCTGCGCCCTCTTTCGTCCACACACACACTCCTGATCCTCTCCCTTGCTTTCGGCTGAAGCCTACCAAACCTCTCGAAGAGTGTGATGCAACACTGAGCTGCTACTGATGGTTTGAAAATGATGAGGGATATGATTAGTGATATTTGAATGAATAAAGGGGAATTGAGAATAGCCAAAGAGGAAAAAGGGAAAGGTGGAATTGGGTAGGTTTTGGCTGTTGCGAAACGGCTGCAGATGCAGAGGGCTGTGATTTTGCGCAAAAGTGTGGAAGGTTCTGGCAGAATTGCTGAAAAATTGTGCGCGGTCAAATTTTGAGAGTTTGTCAAGAAAGAAAGCGTGCGAAAATAAAGATACCTGATATTTAACCAACCACCTAAGTAGATGGCTTAAAAAGAGAATGAATGATTGAAAATGTTTAAAGAAACAATTGAAATTGCACAAGTTGCCAAATATCTGTCGAATTCAATGAATATTAAACAGCCTTCAACTAGAAGAATATGAAATTCAAAATTTTACCTTATATTTTTTTGAAAAATCATAAATTTGACTGTTAAACTATGATTTAACGAGTTCTTCAGTTAACTAAAGCCTTTTTTTGGTGGACACACCGCTTGGCTAAATTATTGATTTGCTTCCAAACGTCTTTTCGCTTTAGTTGGTTGAAGCATTCATTTTGATTTGAAGCCAGGCGTAGATCTTAGAACCATAAAAGTATCGATGCCAAACCAATAGCTTCAGCCAAGAACTTCCCAGCATGAGTTTTCAATCGATAACAATCTTTACCCCCAGTCAGGGAATCAACTCAACTCCAGCAGTTCATAAACCGACTGTGTACTCCCATCAGTCGTCCATAAATACTGCTCCTACATGCCCAGAGCACCAAAACCTCCATCGCCATCTTCCTCACCTTTACCGGCAACGTTCAGCCAGGCTGTGTCGATAGTGCAATGCGCTGTTTGGATCCATTGCACATCGACACAGACCCAGCAGTCGTCCGCCCTCTGTAGCCAATTCGGCAACAATGGGTCGGGGTTGCTTAAGTACTAGACACCGACACAAACCGTGACACTAATTGTTGGGGTCAGGGTCAATTGACCCTTTTCCGATTCGCCAAGAATTTGGGAAACCGCTCCGCTCGCGCCAGCCCAATACGAGGTTGGCATAGATGGCCGGGGTGAGCTGGGTCCAGTCATGCGGCCAAAGTTTGTTGTCGGAGGATAGTCTCTTAGCGGAGTTCTCTTCGGTCGGCATAGATGGCCCCCGGTTATATTTTCATATCTGAGATGATCTACAGAACCTCTGCAATTTTAGTTAAAATCGTGGGTCATCTTCCACTGCGAGTGAAGTATATCTACCGGTCTTAGTTAGGTTATAAAGAAATGACCATAAATTCAAGCAAATGAGAAGTCCACTGCGAAAAGGAGGCTTCCAGATGCTAGCATGCTAGCTGGCACGGCATTTATAGCCTTCTAGCAGGTCTCGCCAGTGGAAACTTTCCAGTTTCATGGACTGAGTGTTTTTTGAACTTTCATCGGAGGCAGGGTCAACCAATTTGACAGTCTAAAATTCAATATAAATTGCAAAGTTGAGCTCCACTGACGACAGACGAGGCGTTGGTCATATTGCAGGCCGAATCCAGTGGAACTCAAAGCTGTCCAATCTGGCGTCAGCTCATCAAACAGGCCTGAACATGGCCCAGGTTTCATCGCACATGTATGAAGAACCAGTTTTCTTATAATCTTCTTGTTCCAGGCTGGCAAGATGGCCGATGTCAACTGCCCACGGGTGTATCCAATCTTCAGGCTTCTCCTTGCCATGGCTTAGCTGTTGTGGTAATGGCACCCTTTATGCCATGCTTTCCCTGCTCAGTTTGAGTCTGAAAGAAAAGCTGTCACCGGGAGAGAGCATGAATCTTAGAGAGAGAAATGTTTGGACTGACGGGAGCTGGAATCGTTGGAAAGGCCAGGGGAGCTGGCAGAGCTGCTGGTGGCTCACGAGGCCAACCTTCGCAGCTCCAGCGATGAAAGCTGCTTCTCATTCTTTCAGCTTTTTGTGGTCACCACTTCAATTACAAGCTTGTCCGAATTATTGCAAAAATCTTGTTTTCCTAGCGCTTTAATAAATGCGTTGAAACATCAGAGGAGCCACTCTGCGATTTGTTGGCTGGAGAAAGAAATCAGCGACGGTTGGAGGTTGGAGGACTGGAAGGCAAACCTTCGCCTGCTCTTTCTCGACTCCATCGAGGCTGCATTTACTCCCTTGCGAATTCTAAATTTCGGTTGTCTAGCACAAGAGAAACTCGAAAATTCGGAATTTTGGGCTAATGCAACTACCAGATGCAGTAGATGGGAAAAGCCTAAAATTCAGGTGTCGTGACTGTTCATACATTCAAAACTGGTATTTGCTATAATTAGGCCAATCAAAGACCCCATTTATGCCTAAAGCCTGCCCAATATCTTTGAACAAAGGCTGTGGTTTGTATTGATCGAGTTCTGTGATCGAGTGAGGGGATCTGAATCGCCATAGATCTGTTGATGACACAGATCCTTCAACACTAAAATGTGCATTAGGTTTCATGCGCTAGAGGACTCATTGCAGTAGTATCAACTTAGCTATTGATCAGCCTAGCTAACTGCATTTGGTACTATCAGCAAGCCTAAATTGAAACTTTCTCCAAAAATTTGATGGCCCCAAATTCAAAGTCCAAGAAATACATCTACTACTAGTGGAATCTGCTTCTAAGACAATGTCAAGTGGAATCTGCTTCTAAGGCATTTCGGCTGATGTCAAGAACCCCCCTCAAAAACCCCCTTGGCTGATGTCAAGAACCCCCTAGTCTATACCAAGTCAGTCGGGGCTTCTCCCTTACCAGAAGCAGAAAGTAGGCTCCCAACTGAAGGGCTTAGATGCGGGGGGCTCGCGCACAACCGTGATATGCCTCAAGGATTAACTTTGTTCTTGGGGGGAGGGGCAATATCTCGAGGGGGGCAAAATCTTGAGGGGGAATCCTTGATTGACATCAGCCTGTATTTCTTTTAGTGAGCAATTCAGTGGCTCTTTCCAGTAGCTCTATCCAGTGCGCGCTAATTTATTTTTTTTTGTTTTATTGGTTTTGGCCTTTTCCGGTCGCAATTATTATGAATGCACTGGGACAAAATTGAATAATCACAAAGTCATTAATCATGCGTTACGACCAAGCTTATCATTTTGCCAACAATCTAAGCTTCATTTTCTTTTTTTAATCATCTCCATAGCATTCTTAGATCGCTAGATATGCCCTGTTAAAGTTAGCAAAATTCTGAAATTTAGAGGGGGGGGTCTTTATTTCAAATCCTAAATTTCGGCCAATTTTAGGGTTTCACTTGCACTAGGTCCCATTTTCATCTAAATTTCGAGCAAAATTCTAAATTTCGCGAAATTTATAACTATCTAGTGCAAGTGGAAAATTCAAGCTAGTGCAAGTGAAAAAAAGCTAGTGCAAGTGGGAAATTCGAGCTAGTGCAAGTGAGCTAGTGCAACTGCCAAATTTCGCCTAAATTTAGAATTCCGCGACCTAGTGCAAGAGCCCCCAGGCCATCAGCAAGGTTCAATTTTCCCCCAACACCCTCCACTCTTTCCCCAGCAAAAAGTGGCCTTTGAACAAGTGGAGGTCAACTTCGCTTGTCTGGGCAGCCTCATGCTGGAGATCTTCCTGGCCAGCCATATGGGGACAAGTTCGGGGCCGCCATTGCCAGGGCCATGCTGGAGAGGCACACTTTTCAATTGCTTCCTGCTTTTGATGTGGCTGGACCCTATTGCTAAATCGAGTCACATAAAAAGTAGGAGTAGGGAGGGCCACAGAAAAAGTAGGGAGGGCATTTTAGGCGAACGCAGAGGATGTGAAGATGCTGAACATCCAGTCGGTGGAGGGGAGTGGTGTCAAAGCTCGCTTCTGCCGTCATCTGCCAGCCTTGTCGCTCTCTGACAGAGTTGATCTCCTGGTGGCAGTTCGGAAGCCTAACAATTAAGGTACCACTTCTTTCTGGCTTCTTGCTTTCTTCTCAAGAGTCATTGACTAGCTACTCATTCTAGACATTGTTGACACCAGAGTTCTCTGTGCTATTACCTCAAATGTGTAACATCAGACAGCTGAGATTTTCCAGGGCGACTGCCACTATGACGGCATTGGTCATATTGCAGGTCAAATCCAGAGGAACTTGCCCAGGCCCCGTCGCTGCCCCAGCATCATCGCCACCCAGAGAAACGAAGTCAACGCCTCCAATCCTCAGGCTTCTCGATGCTATGGCTCTGCTGCCTAGATAATGACATCCTTTATGCCATGCTTTCTCTGCGGATTTTGAATCTGAATGAAAAACGTTTGCATTGGCCGGAGCTGGAAGCCTTGGCAAAGCCAGAAAAGCTGTCAGAGCTGTTTGGAGACGTTGGCGAAGCCCATTTGGGCAGCTCACGAGGCCAACTTTCATAGCTCCAACGACTAAAACTGCTCCAAAACCCCTCCGCAGTGCCCCACCATCCGATCATGGTTCCTTCCCATTTTCGCCACTTTGTGGTCTTAACTTCTACTACAAGATCGAAAATGCCACTTTATTGCTAAAATCTTGTACTGCAAGTGCTTTAGCAAAAGCGGTGAAACATCAGAGGAGCCAGTCTGTGAGAAGAAGTGATGGTTGGAAGGCTGGACCTTCGCCTGCTCTCCAGATTGCAAATTGCCAAATTGCCAATTGCACCAAAAGAGACTAAGGCAGCTTTTTATATTTATAAATCACTAGTTTATCAGCCAAAAAAATAAAAGTTGTTTCAAAGTGATCTGCTAATCTGCTGCCCATCCCCTTCTACATAGAATGTAAGCAGAAAGGGTTGCAAACGTTCACATGGTGACCAATGGCTAACTTCTTTGAATAGAGACCCCCAAAGGTTGGGGGTCAAAGGCCGATCCCAGAGGCAGTGCAATACTGGGCCAACCCGTGGCAGAAGGGATGCAAGCCTCCACATTCCGCCTGTTCACAAAAATCAGATAATCTCGTTGTCCCCAATAGGGGACGTATCAGAGATTAAGCTGATAAGAACAGATACTACACTTTGATCTTAGCCAAAAGGCCGAGAAGCGATGCCCTTCTTAACCCTTGCCCCCATTTCATTCTTTTTTGTTAACATCAATTATCTCAGTGTAGGTCCCAAATGCGCAGTAGTATTGTTTGGTTACCTTGATACTTCTTCTATGTGCACACGTAGATCGATAGATGTACACTGCTTTGTACTAAATTGATTGAATATATTGTTGGTGCTCATTGAACAAGACTGCAACTCAAATATAAGATGAAAACTGGAAAATTAAGTTTCTGCCAGCATGGAGGTGTATTTGTCATTATTATTATAAATGGAGGGAACGCTTTATAACATGGGGACGGGGGCCATGATTCTAATTAGCAAAAGTTATAACACAGGGACCAAAAATGACTTTTTGTTAACAGCTGCTGTGAGTCGTAGGAAGTACATACATGGACGTTCTTGGGCTTAAAAAAATCCGAACGAATAGAATCATACAGCTGTGAAGTTCGTTTCTCTAAAAAATGGCCAGGTAAAAAGCTATAGATCCAAATGTGACCCGGGATTTAATTTTGCGATTTCTGATGCATTGAAACCTACTCAATTGCCTAATATTTCTTTGAAATGTAACTTACTAAGGGTCAGAAACGTTACTACGAAAATCTACTCACTTTGGTGATGTTGCATCACATTGGTTGGGTCAGCTGGTTCTAGGCTTATAATACAGGGCTAATTGGAATCCTGGACTAATGCTCAGCTGAATACAGAGCTTTTCCTCGAGTTCTGTCTATCTCGATGCTGCCAGTATCGAACAGTTTTGGTTAATAAATCAGTTTCCCAATATTTGCAAATCTTTTGCAAATTGTCTTTCGCATAGTTTCATTCCCTAACAAATTTTAAAATAGTGCTAAATTCGTTTTCCCACAGTAGATTGCTAATTATGAGGTGTTGTATCATCTCAAATGAATACTGGCATTACATTACGCCCAATGAGCATTAAGCGTTTTTCAAAGAACATTCTTGGATGAGAAATTACTTTTTGGTCGGATGTTTCAGCTGGTAAGAAGGTTATTCGATCCAATTGATATTTTTGATTCTTACCAGATGCTGCTCATGTTTGATTGTTATTTCGACCAGTTGGCAGAGTGACATGAATTCGGCTGCTGAAATTGTCATCACTATGGGAGATGGCCTGGCCTGGTGGATGAGGCCCTGAGCTAGCTGCAGAGCACGATGGGCATCCTGGCGCTGGAGTCTGTGTCCACCCACCTCTGTTCTCTGTTTGGCAGCAACTTTTGACTCAACGCCAGTAGTCTCTGGCCCCGCTGCCAGCTTCACGCCGCCTTCCAAGCTTTCCAGGCAGCCTGCTCAAAGGTTGCGCCTTATTCCTGCTGTGAGGTGCGAGGAAGAGCCGAGGTCGAGCGTCTTGGGCAACTGGGTGGCCGAGGAGCACGTGAAGAACCTCGTCGGCAGCTGCGTCACCGCCATGATTCAGCCCAGTGGATGCTTAGTCTACGATTGTGTTGACTTCGGTGATCTGCTGCTGCCCCCTCTTCCTATCCTCTGCTTCAGTCCACTTTCCCTCCAGTAAAGCCTAGCGCTCGGAAGAGCTGCCCTTGCCACAGAAGCAACCACCACGCGTCTCTCACAGTGGTTTTCAAGTCTAAGCTCAGGCCGCAACTCACACCCGGGTTGTAGCAACTTCTATCAGCAAGCCGCTAAAGGCTGCTGTAGTTGAATCGGAGTGTGAGAGACTCCGATTATTGTGCTACAAGTGAATTGTGCCGTCTGAGTGGAATTGAACCATTTGGACTCCTTAACCCTATCCAGTGTTCTCCTGCTGCAAAATAAGATTGCTAGCAAGTTAGAATCAAGCAGCAAAAGCGACGGTGAGTTGAAGACACCACCATCGTCTTTCCCAGCTCAGAGCTCTCAACAATTTCACTTCCCTAAACAAGAGCAAAAAGCTCCAAGAGTTGCCGTCAGCATGGACGCCGATCAATTTAATCAGTTCATGCAGCGGCTGGGCCAACTCCAGCCTGGTCAGGCGACACCAAAGCCGCCTGGCAGTACTTCTTTGGCCGGAATTCCCGCATTTTCTGGGGAGGGCGAGATGACAGCGGAGGATTGGCTGAAGAGGGTGGAAGAGATTTTTCGAGGCCGACAGTGGCCTGAAGCCCAATGGCCCACCATTGTGAGCCAGCTCCTCGAAAAAGGGGCGCTGGAGGTCGTCAGAGCCTTGCCAAACGATCAAAGGACTTGGAATGGCATAAAAGATTGCCTAAGACTCCATTTTGGTCGAGTTGAGCCTGGTTTTGTTTCGGCACCTTTCAATGGCTGTGTGCAGGGCTCCGATCCAATCAACACCTATTTCCACCGACTAACGGAGGAAATTAAGAAATCCTTCCCCCCAGCTGATGCTGATTTCACTCCGGGTCTGATGGCCAAGCTCAAAAAGAGCTACTTCCTATCGGGATTGCGGCCGGAAATACGGCTGATGATTTCATCACGCGGAGAGCCGCCAGCAACTCTAGAGGAGTGCTTGAGGGTAGCGAGATTGAGTGAGGTTCACCTGGGGCAAAGCTCAGGGGCGGAAGCAGCCGGTTTGTCTGCTATCTTCTCTAAGCCTGCCTGCCACAAACTTGCGGCCCTAGATCGGAAGGGCTTCAGTAGCAAGGAAAAGCCTGGCTCGTCAAAGGCTCCAGAGGACCAGTGTCCCTGGTGCTTGAAGGAAGGACACAATCTGACGAATTGTTGGTCGCTGAACCGCTTTATGCGGAAGGTTGAGCTAAAAGGCTCACCTGCTGCCTTCTTTCATCAAATGCTCGACGATTATATCAGTCGGTCGCAAAGAAGGAAGCAGGACCTTTCCAACCCTTTGGCTTCTCAGTCTCAGAGACAATCTACAATGCGAGGGTCTGGGGCAATGAGGGGAGGAAGGCGAGGGTTCAGGACGGGAGGGCGAGGCCAAAGAGGAGCGTCAACAGCTCAACAGGCCAGTGCTCTCAGTTTCACAGAGGAGGATTTGATAGAACAGGTGCAGGAACTTGAGGGCTTTGAAATGTTAGCAGAGGCCGACAATGAAGCCTATGAGTATGAGGAGAACGAAGAGTTACTGGAGGAAGGGGAGGAGGGGGGCGAGGACTACGTCTCGCTCGAATAACTAGGCCTAGGATTTAGACAGCTAATGTGCTTGCAAAGAAAGTGGTAGAGGGAGCAAAGATCCCGGCCTACACTAGACAAAAGCTAGTGCTTGCTGTGTTGGAAATGTGGGACTCAAAAAGTTCAAATTTCTTAAAATTGATAAAATTGTTAAAATTTTGTTATAATTAGATAAAATTTCGCAAAATTGAAGAAATTTATAGTAAAATAGTTAAAATAAAAAAATTATAAAATTTCCATTTAAATTAGCAAAATTTCATAAAATCTTGAAATAATTTCATAAAAATTATGAAATTTTGTTGAAATTAGTAATTTTTTATCATGATTTTCAAAAAAATAAATTAACCAAAAAATATAGAAATAAACATAAAATTTTGCAAAAATTACGTTAATTAATAAATAAAATCTATAAAAAAATAGATATTCCGCAAAATAAGTGGAAATAATTTTGCAATGTTTTGTCTACGGAAATTGCAGATTTTCCCAGAAAAATGGGAGGATGTTTTGACTTCATGAGTCATCAATTTTCCCATAAAGGGGGAGAGTGTTGTGACTAAGCTTTGTTTTGGCTTGTCACTGTCGGAGAGCCCCTAAGAGGCTGCCTTGCGCTGGGAGAAATCATTCACTGCGCAAGGGGGAGTAGGAAGATAGGGCAACCCGAACCTAGGTGAGCTAAGAGCCTATGATGATTGATGGGCTAGTGTTAGCCTAGGAGACTGTAGGCATGATGAGTGAGGTATTGAAGGACCAATCACCCTTTGATAAGTTCACCTGGCAGTCTATGGTAGGAGATGAAGACTTTCCGTGGCACAATATAGTGTCGCTAGCTTCGGTTCTCAAATGGGACTATGCCAAAGACCCTAAATGTCTAGGCAAGGATTTGAAAAAGAGTTTCGAAAACTTATCGAAACTGCTCTGGCAGTGGGAGTTGCTGGTTAGGGCAAAAAAGCCGACAGCTGAAGTCGATGAAGCGATAGGGGCTTTGGAGCAGAAAATTGCAAGCCTAGTGCGTCTGAAAGCAGATGCAGGTTATCCTTTTTCCCTCAAAAGCCGCCATGCTCAGTGGCTTATTCGCCATCTAGTCTCTGGGTCTTCGCTAATGGTCGCTAACGGCACGGGCAGTATAGTGCACACTTTCGAAGCTGTGGGCAAAGGAATGCAAGGGCTGTGGGCTACGCTAATTTCTGGCCCCAAGCAATTGCTTATAAATATAATAAGCATATTTTTAGGCCTCGTATTTGCACTGTTATGTGCATATATAGCATTAAAACTTTTGCTAGCTTACATAAAACGGTGGGCTAATGAGAGGGCGGGCGGTGGACTTGGGTGAGAAAAAGACTGGCGCAGGGGGCGGAGTGGATGGCTGACAGGTGGGCCCGCTGGAGTCGCAGAGAGCCGGGAACCCCGCCGCCTACAAGGGCAGGGACGCCGACAAGAGTGATGGGCAGAAGAGTAGCTCTCGACAACGATGAGCCATGTGAGATGGTAGAAATGAGACCGTTGAATGAGCTTTCTTCAGATGAAACCGAACAGTTCGTGAAAGAACTGACAGGATGGACAGGCGAATTGCGCTTGCCTGGAGGCAAAAGCATAACTTTGGCTCAGATTCCTGAAGAGACGGAAAAGAAATCCGGCTGAAATTCAAAAATTTAAAATGTCTACAAAGATAGAAATTGGCTTAATTGACCAACAATCACGCCCGACTGTTCGCGTATGGTTTAATGATTCCAGTTTTGGCACAGGCATGCTTGATACCGGTGCGGAAATGTCCTGTTTAAGTAAGGCCACATACGACAGTTTGGTGAAATTAGGAATTTCCAAAGGAGGCCTTGATAAAAACGGCCCAGTACCGATAGTTAGCGTATCGGGACATAATTTGAAGGTTTATGGACAAATAACCCTAAACATCATGACCTTGGACATTCAGGTCCCAGTGACATTTTCAGTCATTGACAGTTTTTCCAAAGTTTATGACCTCATATTGGGGGTTGATTTTTTGAAAAAAATTGGTCCCATAGAGATCAATGTCAGAGATAAGGAAATTAAGGTTTTAACTGACATAAAGCAGATAGCATCAGGATATCTGCAGGTTTTTTCAAAAAAGCCTATAGAATTATCACCAGGAGAAATCTCTTTGGTAGATTTGTCACCAAATGAGGCAAAATTGCCAAATGGGCAAATGTATCTATTTCACCCAGAAAAAAGGGAGGAAAAAGATCTATTTTCATCCACAGGATTAGTTGTGAGTAGAAATGGCACAATTGCAGTACCAATTCAAAATAATGGTGAAAAAACCATGAAAATTAAAGAAACCTGTCTATTAGGTTACTTGGAGGTCAGAGATGACATAAAAAACTCCAAAAAACTCAAAAAAGTAGGAAATGCTACTATTTTTGGGTTGGGAAAATCAGGATTTAAATGTCCTAGGGTGAAAATTCCTAGAAAAGTTGTCCTGGAGTCAAGTGTCAAGGGCAATTCTGGCACCAACATAGGGTGCGGAGCAATTAGCTTAGGGGAATTCTGGAAAGTCACAAAGCTACCGGTGGATGGCTGGGAAACGACTATTTCGGGGGTGCAGGAAAGCACGGCCGTAGACAAGCTCAAGAAAAGAGTTCCGCTAAAAGTTCACCTAGAAAATATTCGCACGAAAGCGAAAATAGGTTCAGAAAAAACGCCTAATAATTATAAAAAAGCAATTTTAAAATTAATATTAGAGTACCAAGATTGTTTTGGACGAGATGATTATGACATCGGAGGTTGCAACCTTGTGGAACACAAAATAGAGTTAACGGATTACACACCGTTCGACAAAAGTAGACCCATTGCTCTAGCAAAGAGAGCGGCCGTAGAAGCTAAAGTAACGGAGCTTCTCAAACAAGGAGCAATCGAGCCAAGCGATTCATCGTATTCAAGTGCGGTTGTTTTGGTCCCAAAACCAGACAAATCTGACAGAATTGTCCATGATTATCGCCACTTAAATTCAAAAACGGTGAAAGATATTTATAATTTGCCAAGTGCAGATTACATTCTGTCTACATTGACAGGAATGAAATATTTCGTGGCCATGGATTTGCAAGCGGGCTATTTCCAGCTAAAAATGCAGGAAAGCGACAAAAAATTCACTGCTTTTTGAACACATATTGGTTTGTTCCACTATTTGCGCCTACCAATGGGGGCTTGCAATGCAGTTTCGACCTTTCAAAGGTTGATGCAAACGGTAATGAAAGATTTGCTGTGGAAGAACGTGTGGGTCTACATAGATGACTTACTAGTCGCTGGAAAAACATTTGACGAACTTTTGACAGCTTTGAAGGAAACGCTAAAGCGACTACGCGAAGCAAAATTAAAATGCAAACTGCGAAAATGCGAGTTTCTAAAAGATGAAGTTAAATATTTGGGACA
>JASANA010003507.1:0-18959 GCA_030248095.1 Ptycholaimellus sp. GST1_10 | reverse complement strand
GCTATCAGATGCATCAGCAGCTATAAGACTAGGCTGGGCCTCAAGGACCTCACTAGTTCTTAGCTTCGTGTCGACACATCAGCGAGCTAGGAGGAAGACATAAGAGACGTGCACACCCATCAGCACACGTCTTCACTGACACTTTTCTGGCTCCCGTTCCGTGAAGAGCAGCCTCCGGTCTTTTGGTCTGTCACCATCTCAGCACCGTCCTGGATGTTAAGACTTCCAATCTACTCATCAAAAGAGCTAGAAGAGTACATCAATCTCTTCTGACCTTCGACAGATAGTGCCGTTTGGAAATAACAAATGCAACCTCTACAACCGAGCCATAGACCGCCTCAGACTAGAACTGCCCTTCCCGGACTCCTGCAGGTCGGAAGTATTGAGTCACATCTGCTGCACCGGCCTAGTCCTTCGGCACTCCTCGCTGGAAGAACCCAAACCCGATCGGTGTCACTTCGGCATCAGCGAGACAGAACTGGCTACATAGCTGCTACTGCGACATGCGGGGCGGATATTAGGACACACTGGACTGTCTAATGAACACCTACAGGTCCGTCACTCGCCAACTGCCATGGTGTTACACAGCTTCCGCTGTCTCCTCACAGACGGACATAGCTGCAACCTGAACATCAGATCACCTCGTGCTGGCTTCACCGCCCCCAGCCCACCACCAGAAACGGGCCGGGCGGGAGGAGATAAGGTACCCAGACCGTGCTACCACCACTTACCACAGAGCACACGTTGAGTACTAGAGCAACAGTACTCTATACTGTGTCAACAACCAGGAGACATCTACCACACATCACATCCTTCCCACTCCATCAGAAAGAAGACGGGGATGAAGACCAGACACAGTGCGGGAGATTACGCGCAATCAGACAGCTCCAACGGAGTGATTGCTAATGCCCAACATCATACCTCCTAACCCGATGTTACCACAATCGGCATTGGGATGCCATGGCTCCAAGGATGTCACAGGAACACATCTAACCACCTGACATCCTTTGACCTAGCCCAATCTTGGCGTTTGGACGCCTACGACATCTCAACTGCCATAGCCATCGGGACTTCTATGATGCTCGGCCGTCATCGTCACTCAAATCTTAGATACCTGGTTCGACCCCAGCTCCGGGATGCCTGCGATGCTTCGATTGACCTTACTGTTTGGCCTTCTGCTAGGCCAATTCCGGTCTCATTGCCGGCCTAGTTGTATCGTTGATCTGCCGTCGATGTGGCAACCTATAGCAAGGAGACGACTGGAACGGAATTCACTCTTCTTGCCTTCTCCAGAACACTACTTGACCCCCTGCCAGAGGAAAGCTGTGGGGTGAAGGAGAGAGTGGGTTGTCAATGCTCCGATTGTCCGAGACAAAAGGGAGAGACCAAGCCCACCACCTGAAGGACCCGGTGGAATCGGGATATCGATTACAACATTGGCCGGATTGGGCACGAAGGAGGAGCAGACAGAAAGGAGGGGCTCCCAGTGATGAAGAACAATGGAGCTTCCATGATCCGAGATTAGCGCAAGCCAGAGAGCTAGAAGACTACACGACGAAGGAGGGAAAGTAATGACATTAGCTCTGAGGACTGGCATTCAACTACTCGTTCGCTACGATCACGGAAGACTAAGACATGGAGGTGGCGCAATGGAGACCTCGCCAGCACAGGAATGGGATGAGGTTGTGACATCCCATCCACAGGCCCACTCTTAACTTCACCTCTGCATGACATCACTCGCGTACCGCGGCCTCCAAATTGGCCAGAGAACCTAAGGTAGAGCCTGATTGTAGCTGGAAACTAAACACGGGCTCTTGCCTCACCACGTTTGTCACGACGAATCTCAAAGACGCGACGTTATCATGTCTACGGCATGGACTTCTGACATCCTCTTCTGCGATCAGTGCATCAAGGACGTTGCCCCAGCCGACCGCGTCCGATGCAGCAACTGTTTATGGAACAGATGCCTGGCATGCATGCAGGAGGAACTGGGAACTATCCTAGGACAGACGGACGCCGGACTCCTTGTGCTGATCTGTCAATGGCTGGTGAAGAACGGTCCTGCAATCTATCGCTGCCCAAGCTGCACCCACACCAAGGACATCTCTTGGTGTTCCATTGTGGATCAGCTAGTGGCTCAGGGAGTTTTCCGCCCTGCAGTCGTGGACGACCTTCTCATCCGCCAAAACAATGCGTCGGAATGTACACAATCCATGGAGCTGTGTGGCATCCTCTACCGCGAAGCCAGCGTGCTCCTGGGCGCTGTGCGAATGGAGCTGGGAACGGGGAATGACCACGGGCTACTCAACGCCACCCTAGACTGCTCTGGGGGAAGTGGTGTCGCCAACGGTCGACCTCAGACGGACCCATCACTTCCACCACACCGAGACTACACCGACTTGGCGCACGCAGCGCTGGCGATCACGCTGATAGAGAATCAGCTGGGAAGACTTCCCCAGAACGATTATCGCCAACCGGTGCTCCGACGTCACTACCAGACGCTTCGCTACAACCGGAGACAACTCCGAGCCGTGGCAAGCACTGTCATGGATGGCAAAATCACGGTGGGTCCATCCTCACCAGCTGGGGCCCAGTTGGAACAGACGAGAAAGGACTCACCCCTGGCCGCCACATCAACCAGGGAGCCGGCTGCTCTTGATGATGTGCCAAACGAAATCCTGGAACAAATACTGCAGTGACTGGATGGGCACAGCTTAGCCTGCACTCGCCTCGTGTGCTCCAAATGGCATCATTTGGTGGATAGAGCACCTTGGGGAACCCTGCCCAAGGTGCACTATTGATCATTGACGGTGTCATTGCGCTATAGGCTGGAGATCTGCCTGGAGAAATTTGTCGATGAGGCCATTCCGGGAGAAGTCGAAGGTGACGGCGAGCCGCCATTGAAGGCATCCCACCTTGACTCATCATCAGGAGGAATATGGCAAATTATGAAGCAAGAGAGGCCAGGCCTGACTAGGAGCATCACCGGGAACATGTTCAGACTCACCAAAACCATGTCCGATCCAGAAGAACAACGGCACCTACTGAACTACTTCCGCCATGTCTCCGCGGATAAGCTAGTGTTACAAAGTCTGCGCGGCAAGGGACTGATGACTATGCTGCTGATCTTCAAGAAGATGTGCCTGAACACCACGGTACTTGTCTTCGACTCCTGCCACTTTGCCGGAATCCCCAAGCAGATGGTCTTTCACTTCCTCAAGCCCCGTCAAGGACGCTTGACCGAAGTGCAACTATCTTCTTGCCGCGACATGGAGAACTCCTTCTCTCCATCGGAGTTCTGGAATGCAATTGGCCCGTTTCCTACCCTCGGCCTCAAGGATCATTATGCTGACTCCCCGTGGATGAATCGACTGGCTACGGGAATCCTGCTGCTTCCTAGCCCACCTTGGATGCTTGACTTTGATGGAATCCATCCCCTACCAGAAGCAGTGTACCGACGAGTAAGACACTGGCTTGAAGAGGACGCTGTGATGGGTTCAACATGGGTGGAGGCAAGACGGAGGCAGGAAGCAGCTATCAAGACCCTCGACTCCGAGCTAGCCATCCCCGACCCACCCACGACCGACGGGCACTCGATCTCCGGCATTGGTTCCAGAACTACTGTTGCTCAAGAGAGTACTAGGAACCGGGAAAGAGGCTCTATCTCGCCAGCAAGACAAGGAGAGTCGACGGACAAAGAAGGAAGCCGTAACTTCATCATCAAGATTGACCACAGTCGCAATCTCCGTCTCCGCCAACTTCAGTTCCAAACCTGGAACCGCGTCCTACGTCCACAAGACATTCGCATTCCGATCCAAATCCACCAGATACTGGAACGGTGTTTTGACGGCCAGAGTCGCCACTCGAGAAACCGACGTCGAATGGTGCTGGAGAGACCAGATGGAGCTAGACTTTCCCTCCATTTGCAACTCTAAGTCTTCCAACAATGATCACCCAGCTACTACATGACCGACCTTCGACTACGACTACCACACTTTCGAGGCCTACTCACCTTTAGACACCTCCAGTCTACGACGCACCTCCCAAGGAGACGGGGGCTGAGAGGACGTTCAGCTAGTGACGAGATGAGGATGTCCGACTTTGCTTTCCCCCTCCCAAGCCATCACGGAGAGGTTCGCCCGTGCCGACACCAGCCGGAAACGCCCCGATGGAAGAGTCCCCCACGTCTCTTCCACAATTCACTCTCTCCGTACGCTCACCTGATGATGATTTCCCATTCCGCCCTTAGTATTGCTATGCTTGTAGCTTAGATCCGAGGCCCCATTCCTCTGCCTGTGCTAGCTCTTGGTGTGATTACTTCCACCCCTTCCTGGCCGCCCCGCGGGTGCGCTGTGCCGTTTCCAAAGCCGGTTTCGTCGACCTATGTTGATGAGGCGGGCGGAAGGGAGGCCGGGATCAGTTGCTGTAGATTGTGCTCCCTTGCCCCAAAACCTGTCCTTCCTTCCTTCCTCTTCCAGTGACGATGAAAAGAGAATCTCGCTATGTTACTGCTGCATATCGCCACAGTGGGTTATACTAACCCAAAAAGTATCTCTTATCTATGTTTTACCTGCGATTGAAGTAGGGGAAATTTTTTATTTAGCTTAATTTGAATTTTACTTGCAACTGAAGTGGATGAAATTTTTTCTTAGCAAGAAAATAAGTTTTATATCTTAGAGTGTGAACTTTGTGCACTGTAAAATTATCGTCAGTCCAATGTAAAACTTGATTAATTAATGATAAAAGAGCACCTGGACAAAATACTAATATATATATAAAATCTTAGCTCCTGAAAAAAGTAAAATGTATAAAAAATTATGCATAGCAAAAAAATTTTAACTGTCTCTGCTACCTATCTCCATTGCAATTAATTGCAATTGGTTATAAAAATATGCCTTGGTCTAATTCTATGTACATATTTTGAACTTGAGAAAAATTATATTTCAACTAATGGATAAATTCTGCAAAAAATTTGGGAGCCAACTAAATTTTTACCAAATCGATTGCCATTAAAGTAAGGTGCTCTCTTATCATTAATTAATCAAACTTTACATTGGACTGACGATAATTTTACAGTGCACAAAGTTCACACTCTAAGATATAAAACTTATTTTCTTGCTAAGAAAAAATTTCATCCACTTCAGTTGCAAGTAGAATTCAAATTAAGCTAAATAAAAAATTTCCCCTACTTCAATCGCAGGTAAAACATAGATAAGAGATACTTTTTGGGTTAGTATAACCCACTATATAATAATTAATACAATTAAAATTTAATTTTTCGAAAACTTTTTGAATTTCAAGGTCTCCATTTTCGAAGTTTTTTGACCATAAATCAAGAACCAATCAAATTGGCGTCGATCACAAAAAAACGCCCCGAGCCACCACCCGGACGGACCTTCATGCAACAAAGCAGCAAATTTCATTGAAAAACCGCGGAGTAGTGGCCGCGAACACACATATATATATACATATATATATGCGGAATGACGGACGAAAAATAGGGTAAAAGCTTAAGCGGGCCTTGGCCGCCCGCCACTCCGGGCAGGGCGCCAGAGCTCCTCCGGCCTCCAGGCACGCGTGCTACGGCCCCTACGCTTTGCCTAGCATGCTTCGCATGCTAGGCTACGCTCTGGGGCCTCCGCACCCATGCCCTCCGGCCTCCGGAGCTCTGACTGCCCTGCCCTTCGCGGCAGGTGGCCTGCGGCCGCGCAAAAACCATGATAGAGCATCCTTTTTCGAGTTTGGACGGAGTGCAAATAGTAGTGTCGATGTGTTTTGATTGCCCTGTTTGGTTACATGGCGCCAGCCACCAGCCCCTAAAGCAACGCTTCCATTTAATGCAAGATAAATATAAAGCTGTAAAGCTTACGCTGGTTGACAGTATATAATGTTGCAGTTGATGGGCTTCATAACGTAAAACCACATTCCATTGTGCCTGCTCATGCTGTCCGCACCAGATCCCGAGGCACCAGAGATGCTCAGCTTGAAGATGCTTCTACGATGTCCCACCTCAACCTCCTCCAAGCATACAATCAATACTTAACCGCCCCACTACAAACCAATTCCATTTTTGCAAAATATTTGGAAAATTTTTAGCCAAAAGAACAAAAAAATCAACCAACTATCCAATTTTGCGCACAATGTAGTGACCGGTGGGGTTGGGATGAGTAAATCGACCTCGGGGGTGAACTCCTATTTCAGCAGGGGAGTGTATAGCTCCAAGCCTTGCCTGAAGCGTGGCAAGCGTTAAAAATGCGTCTCACCCTGAACTCCTGATAAGCAGTGTAGAGCTTGACACCATCTGAGCCTCTCTGCCAGCCGAAAACAGCCCGACTGAGGTTGCAGCTGCTGGTGAGGATGTGCATGTTTATCAGGCCAAGCCAGAAATTGCCCTCCAAAGCCAGCTCGCCGAAGCCTACTATATAATCCACATAGCTGCTTCGGTCAAAGGAAACGCTTTCATCTGATCGCCTGCAGGCCAGCAATTGTTCATCCGGAGGCGGTATTGAACTCCAACTGCTGGAGCAGCGTATATCCCTTGTCCGTCATCTCGCAGACCGCCTTTATCGTCCTCACTTTTTCCCCGTCGTGGAGACGCAGTCTGTACAGGCCACTTTTCCTGGCACCTGCTTTGAAGTAGTCGGCGCAGGTGTAGCAGGATTTGGTTTTTTCTGCAGCATGGATTATTGAAGTTCTGGCGAAAGTCGGTGAGCTGGCATATGTTCAATTTTTGTCAAAATACAATGGCTTTACGATATGTAATATGTTTGAAATGAGAAAAGGTTGCTTTATTTACGAATGCGTCATTGCTTTTGGCTATTGCACAACATCTAAAGCAAAAAATCAAACAAATAAGTCAGTTTCCAATGTTCAATGCCCGGACACATGCAAAAAACAGGCCAAGCGAGAATTCAAATCTGCCACTTAGTCAGCTGCGAAAATACTAAGTCACTGTTTGCAAAACAATTCTGAGCCAGACTGAGCATATACAAGCTCATTGAATTTAGCCAGTTATTGTAAGACTTATCCTGCAAGCCTCAAAAAGGAGCATATATTGCTGAGGTCACCTTCCACAGGTGCTCGTTCAGAGAAGCTGTCCTTGTGCAACTGCTCAGCTTCTTTGCCTCAGGCCACAGCCAAGGCTTTGCTGCCCTCGCAAAGGCCACGCTGGAAACTGATCTCGCAGTCCTTCAGTTCGCTCCAGGGTTCGTAACATCTAGAGTATGCTTAGAAACTATTAGGCAACTATTCAAATAGGAGCAAAAACTGAATTCGGCTGAGCAGGAAGTTCGTTGTGCCATTTGGGCTGGGTTGAAATTCGTTGTGACGCAGAACGAAAGCTGTGCCTTTGCTGAAAAAAGCGATACAACCGATAGTCAACTGGTGAGGAGCATAAAAAACGTGAAATCCAGGCTACGGCAAATGGCAGCCGCTTCCAAAGCTCTCGTTGCACGACGAGCATCGCAGACTTAGGTCCAGTTCTTTGAGTTGGATAGTTGTAACTGTGCTTCCTTTATGACTTTTCACAGACACAAATGACTGAACAGTTTACCTGAACCAATCCTGTAAAGAATGCTGGCGATGCAGTGCCATCGGAAATTACTAAACGAGTCTTCTCTATTTGAACTAGTTGCCCTGTCAATTTAGAACAACGCCTATGGGGAGAACAAACTTGGATTCATTCTCACCTGCTGTAGCGGTAAACATTAGAAAGTGGTGAAGCATTGCTTTGGATAATGTTGAACTTGCAGTAGACTTGAATTCGACGTCTTCGAATGAATTGTGGGCGGGAAGAAGCCTTATTTGCATGATCCCATTCAGTGTTTTCTTTCCTATTGTTTCTTCATCTATCCACTAGTCGTCTTAGCTTTTATGGTGCAAATCATAGGGGAAAAGTGAGCTTTTAACGAGTTGGAAATAGTTGGAATAGCATAAATGTTTTTTGGGCAGGAAACGCAAATTTTGCCTCATCTCACACTCAACTTTCTAAATGGGGTACTTTAAAATTTTGATAGTTTTAAAACTGTTTTCGAAAAAAATAATAAAATAATAAAAATTATGAATATGCGATTCCGTGTTTTCTGTTAGCCTTTTATGTTCATTCCCTTCCTTCCCTCCAGTTCAATTCCCGATCCTTTTTTAAAATCATCAAAACATTAGTCTTTATTCCTGGTGTGTTTATGAATTATGCTTTTTTCTTAATAATTCCCATTGAAGCAGACACTTTTGTCAATTTATCTTCCAATTCCTTTCATTATTTTGGCTGTACCTAAGTTTTCTTAATTAATTCGATAGTTGCAGAAGTCTTAGCATTAGTTTTCTGAAGTAATTTGGTAGTCAAGCGGACAATGTCTGCTGCTATTAGTGGACTGTATTTTGTCTCCATACTAATCCCCTTCTTGTGCTTGAAGATTGTCCCTTTTCGCCGAATACACATGCCTCGTGCACTACGGTTGTTATCATTCCTTTAATGTCATGCTTGGTAAACAACAAACTCACAAGCGTCTGTGGTCTTCACCCCTCAGCGACTCCATCAAAATCCAACAGCTCATGAAAATGCTTTTACTGCTCGCTTTCCTCATGCTGCTCGCAGGCACCGCCGACGGTGGTCTCGTGGGGCTGGCGGCCTATGGAGCCTGCCAGACAGGCTGCAATGCTGTCTGGATGGCTTGCATCGCCGCTGCAGGCTAGGAGATTCTTTCATTTTTCTCCGCAAAACTTTTGGCTGCCATTTTCAGGAGGCTTTTTGAATCAGTGGCTGGCAAAATTTACAAGTTTTCGACTGCCATTTCCAAATTTTGCCAGCCGCCGATTGAAAGGGCCTCCTGAAACTAGGCATTACGATAGTGGCTGCTTTATACTGCTGTTTGCTTGGTGGCAAAGAAATGAGGGCAAGATGGCAGAGTGTGGATATACAGGTGGTGTAGCGGGAACCACCGGTGGGATCATGGCCGGTCCAGCCGTACTCGCCTGCAACGCCGCCCAGGGCATCTGCATGGCCACCTGTGCTGGGCTTGCTCTCAACCCCGCCACCTAAGCGACTCTATTTCCTTCCTCATCAGGCCCCCTTTTCAACGACGCGATTCCTATGAGCCATATCATTTGCTGAAACGATGCCGCCAAGCTAGTTCATAATCCCAATACTTGCTTTCCTAATGCTCATCTGCTTTACAACATCAAAATGCCCCCCGCAACCTTGTGACCGGTTATCTCATGGAAGCAAATACAAGGAACGAAGTTTTTAGAATGGTTCATTCAACCAAATAAGTTGGGGAAAGTCAATAGGAGGTGATCACATCCTACTGAAACGAAAAACATGAACAAACAGGCGAGGCGCAGGGCGGAGGCGTGGGATCAAAAAATGACATAAAAGAGGGCCAAAAATGTTATGTCCGGCCCATTCCTGCCAGACGGGTCTTAATTCGCACCATCTTCGAAGAGGTCCCCACAACATCCCAGACTGGATTCGGGGAGACGCACACGATGAGCTGCGCAAGGGCAAATTTGTGGCCCAAGTGATCTATGCCCTATTGCTCGCAATTTGTTCAAGTTGCTCACCTCCTCCTACAAGCATCCTAACCTCCTGCTCCTTCCTTGAGGTCTACGTCTCCAAAGCAGTACTATATCTGGTACCATCGGCAGGCCAAATGTGGGCCTCTTTTCTCCAAAATTTGGAATTGCCTCGAGTAAAAAGTCAAGGAAATACAATATCTACTAGTGGAATCTGCTGCTTGGACAGTTGCATTTTGTTTTTGGCGCGCAGTTCAGTGTCTCTTTCCATGCGCGCCCAAAAACAAAATGCAGATGATACAGCAGATTCCACTAGTAGATATTGTATTTCCTTGTACTTTTTACTGGCAGTAATTCGAAGAAGAGCCCACATTTGGTGCAATGGTTTCCATTTTTGTACAGGCTTTCAATATCGTGCAAAATGTAAAAATTGCAAATTTGATATTGTTGGCTATATGTTTCGTTAAGATTTTATTCAATAAATAAAAAAAGTAAATAAAAAAAGCTTGTTTGGAAAATATAACGAAAAGGAAAATTCGAAAATGAAAAATATAATGCAAATTCATTGGAAAAGTGACATATTTTTGAGAATTTTTCTTGTCTTAAACTCAGGGCAATCGATTTTTGGGAACCAGGAGTGTTATTTTTGTTCTACCGATGGTACCACATATTTCTGTTCCGCTTTAGATAAAAAAGTAAAAGGGACTAAATAAAAGTTCCAAAGAAAGTTTTGAATCTGGACACCACTATCTGAATCGAGTCAAATAGACAAGCCACTTGACCACACAGGCACACAACTTCCTTTGTACAACTTGACCATATTAATTGCGCAGAATTTACCATTGAACCTTGCCAATTGATGCCTTGAGTACACTTCAGTTGAGTACCTACTATCGTCCATTGAATAGATGCGGAGAAGAAGAGAAGGAGAAGAAAGAAGGAGAAGAAGGAGTTCGGACAAATGGTTTTTGAGTGATTTTCTAATGATTGCTGTAAGTTTTGGGGTGCATTTCTCGCAGATTTGGACAATTCGATGATGCTCTTTCTAATGCGAAAAGAATCAGAGCGTTTGGATTCTTCTGTGAGGAGCAGGAGCCTTATCGATTTTAAGATCTAGCAATAACTGGAACAGCACCTGAGTAAAAAGAGGGGCTGGGCGCTGACGGTCGCTATGCTCCCTCGCGCCAGCCCAATTAACAGATTAGCAAGAGTAAACGCGTTAAAATTCTGTCCGAAACATGAGCAAAGCAAGTAACAGTGCAATCCCTGAGTGGGAATGGGGGCGCAGATAATTATCCGGAAGAAGCACCAGTGCTGAGAGCTGGCAAGTTGCATGGGAAATTCTCCCTCATCGGCCTGGCACCCAACGAAGGTGGCGCAGACACCATGAACTCGGCCAACATCGGCGGCGGCAACAAGCGCAACATTCGCATGGAGGCCGCTGAGATCAACAAGTTCCTTCTACTTCTTTCACTTTTTGCTTTTTTTCTCGTCGGCACAACGATTTTGATGGGATATGAAATATTCCGAAACAAAATGTAAGACTTTTAGTTGTGGGAAATTTGATGTTTCAAAGACTTACTCAATGCGTATCGTGGGTACTCAGTGCTAATTTGTTCTGCCAAGTAGTCGCCAACATAGATTTATGAGAGGGGGAGGGGGGGCGCACACAAGTACCACATCTTCAAAATTAATACGAGAATAAGAATTGTGGCTTGAAATGTGTTCCGTAATGTTCCAAACAATTCATTGCGTTGCGGCTCCGTTGCTTCATTGATAAATTTAATGGAATTAAGTGACTGGAATAAGTTGATTGAACTACCGCTGGTCCAGCTTCAAAACTCAGCAGAGTGGGCTCTGTACGCCGTTGAGTTGAGCATTAGCTTAGCGGCATTCAAAAAAAGCTGTTTGAGGCTCCAGGGTGGATGAGATCAATGATGTTAAGCTGGGAAATTATGGCCAACTTGAAAAGATTCCGCATATAAAATTTGCTACAGGAAAAATTTTTTTTTTTTTTGTGTTTTTTTTTTTTTTTTCTAACGATTCTTACATTCTTACATTTTATTCATAGATAAAGTCAAAGTATCAGTTTATTTTTAGCCATTTCATTACTTGACATTTTATTTTGAATTTGTCAATTCAGTTTTAATTGACAGTTTATTTTGCTTTCTTCAATTCCGCTTAATTTAACATTTTATTTGCTTTCTTCAATTCTGCTTCATTTAATGGATTTATTTAATGCAATTTTTATCAAGCAAACGCCAAGGAGACCTCGGCTAAAGGCTCTAAGATAGGTGCATGATGGCAATGGCTTGGGGTGTGGGCTGCATGAGTTCCACTACACGGGTGATCAGCTTTTTCCAGGCAGTAGTTTCTTTTTTTTGTCTACCGACTGTTTTTGCAGCAGACAAATTTTAAGAGCCACACGAAATGAATGCAAAATTGCAAATGAATGCAATTCACCAACAGAAGGCCAGGGCAAATTTCAATTAAATTTAACAATTCCAATGCCATTTTGCAGATAAATTAGGAATCGATTGAATATAAAAAAATAATATGAAATTCAATGCCAATTTGGAATTTGGGCTGCATGGGTCCCGCAACACGGGTGCTCAGCTTTTTTCATGCATCAGCCTCACTTTTGGTCTTTTGGCTCTTTTGAAAACCCACACCACCCAGTGAATGCAACAGCAAACACCTGGCTGTCCTCGAGGGACTTCAAAGATTAGGCACCCAACCCGAGTGGGGTTAGGTTGCCAATGTGGGGCGGCAATAAGGCCACCTGCATGAGAACTTGTTTATTGAGTGCAAAATCACCCGATTGGATAGCAGCACAAATCTGCGCAGATCCAAAACATTGGAAAAACTCGCATTTTTGATGTTTTGAGCACATTCCCATGCTCAGACCCTTGCAGATAATTTCGAAATCGCGTTCTACGCCCTCGATTTACCCAAAAATGTCCTTACTTTGCCTGCAGCTACTGTCCTGGGCCTGCGCCGAATGTCTGGTGGACAGACAAGGCCTAGCCTTCATAATCTGGATATATATATATATATATATATATATATATATATATATATATATATATATATATATATATATATATATATATATATATATATATATATATATATATATATATATATATATATATATATATATATATATATATATATATAATAGTGTGTGTGTCCCAGGCCCGTACTCCGCGGTTTTTCAACGAAATTGGCTGATTTTTTGCATGAAGGTCCGCCTAGGCGGTGCCTCGGGACCATTTTTGGTGCTTGGCGTAATTTTTTGAATTTCGCCCAAAACTCAATTTTTTGATGTTTCAAAGCACGAAAATTCATAAATCACTGGTTTTTCAACGAAATTGGCTGATTTGTTGCATGAAAGTCCGCCTGGGTGGTATCTCCACGCCATTATTTGGGCTTGACGTAATTTTTCGATTTTTGCCCAAAACTCAATTTTTTGATGTTTCAAAGTACGAAAATTCATAAATCACTGGTTTTTCAACGAAATTGGCTGATTTTTGGCATGAAAGTCCGCCTGGGTGGTATCTCCACGCCATTATTTGGGCTTGACGTAATTTTTCGATTTTTGCCCAAAACTCAATTTTTTGATGTTTCAAAGTACGAAAATTCATAAATCACTGGTTTTTCAACGAAATTGCCTAATTTTTTGCATAAAAGTGCGCCTAGGTGGTATCTCCAGGCCATTTTTTGGGCTTGACGTAATTTTTTGATTTTTGCCCAAAGCTCAATTTTTTGATGTTTCAATGTACGAAAATTCATAAATGACTGGTCATAAATCACAAGTAAAATTTGGAAAAAATGAATTTGCAATTGGTAATACTCGTTCGCGTAGCTTAAGTGTTTGGCTTGGAAATGAGGCCGCGCATCTTGGCGCCAGCCGAGAACACCTTGTTGAAAGGATAGGAAGAGGAGAAACAAAAGTGGGACATTGTCAGGAGCCTTGCAAGTTTCTTCGATGTCATGCTGATCGGAAGGATCACCAATCGCTACGGCAAGTCATTTTGATTGAGTCTTGTAAAATCGGGCTGATTTTCTGAAGCAGATGAGCACTATAAAAGCAAGTCTTGGGTTTCTGAAGTATCGTAGCAGAAAATCTTATGGCTCAGAGGAATCCGATCATTGAAAAAGGGCATGATGAGGGAGCGCAAAAATGAGTCGCTTAAGTGGCGCGGTTGAGGGCAAGCCCAGCACAGGTGGCCATGCAGATGCCCTGAGCAGCGTTGCAGGCGAGTAGAGCTGGAGCGGCCATGATCCCACCGGTGGTTCCCGCTACACAACTGCATTTTTGCCACCATTTATTCGCCACCAAGAAAACAGCAGCATACAGCAGCCACAAATGTTAAACCTAGTTTTCAGGAGGCATTTTCAATCGGTGGCTGGCAAAACTGAAAAATGGCTACAGTTTACGCAGCCGCTCAACCTCTGCTCAGGCAGTCTGGGATCAGAATCCCCATTCCATTCACGCATGCAATCATTTTGGCGTTTTCCGTTGAGCTACCAATGTGTTCAAGCTGTGTGTCTAAGCCTCAGCCTAGTGCCACCTTGTGTCAGTCAAGCTACAACAAAGACAAGCTACAATGCTATGAAAAGGGTGATGAGGCGTAACAGTAGCCAGAAGTGGCATCCAGCAGTTGCTGCTCGGCCTGGTGACGGATGTTGGCGAAGTCCCCCTCAATCCTGCTCCGCACCAGCGCCAGGTCCTCCGACTCCTCTGCCCAGGAGCGGAGCTAGGTCTGGCATTTTTGGCAAATGCCCCCCTGAAGCCATTTCGGGGGGGGGGGGGGCAATGCCCCCCCCGAAATCTTTTGACAAATTTTCATAAAAAGAAAAATAGTCAAAAAAAATTTGCGCTACGCGCATTAAGGTCAAATTTATTCTAAATTTGCCAGAAGGTTTTAAGTTTTTCATCAATTTTCCATAAAATCTTAAATTTTTCTTAAAATTTATTGCATTTTAATAAATTTGCCAAAAAAAAAATTGCTTCGCCGCATGCATAACTTGAATTTTTGCGCGGCCGCAGGCCGCCTGCCGCGGAGGGCAGGGCAGTCAGAGCTCCGGTGGCCGGAGGGCATGGGTGCGGAGGCCCCGGAGCGTAGCCTAGCATGCGAAGCATGCTAGGCGAAGCGTAGGGGCCGTAGCACCCGTGCCCGGAGATCGGAGGAGCTCTGGCGCCCTGCCCGGAGTGGACGGAGGCCAGCGGGGCCCAAAGGAGCTCAGCAACGAGGGCAGATGAAGGGCCACCCTCACCACAACCAATCGCTGGTCCCCAGTCGGCTCTACCTGAGGCCAGCTTTTCAGCTGACATTTTTAAAAGGCGGCGGAGGAAGGGGCGAGTAGAGCGGTTCTCCTGCTCATTCATGCCTTCGAATGGGAAATATTCTTGCCCCAGAGGTGGGCCAGCAGCTCCTTCCTTGTTTCAGCTTGTGGAGGCCGTTCTGATGGGTCTCCCCCCCCCCCCCCCCCGTTGAAGCTGTAGACGAGCCTGGAACGCCACGTCCAGCAGTTGCTGGCCATTTGATGAAAAGTATTTGACGTAATTAATTTCGGTTTAGTCTACGAGGTTGATGCAGTTATTTTGGCCGATATTTTGCATCGCTCAAGATGCGTCCCGCTGGAGGTGCTGGTTGTTATTCTTCCAGCCTCTGCCACAGAATCCCTCCACCCCGCTCCCGGACATTTCTAAAAGTTCAGAACACTCCCGGGGGTTTTTCTGAAGTTCTTGTGTTGGCTACGCCCTACTCCTGGTACTATTGTCAGTCCTTGGTACTCCACGACTGGAGGGCGTAGCCGTAGTAGCTCCCTATCGGTCGCTACGGCCAAGATAAGCCTCCAAAAAAATTTTAGCACCTTCAATTTTGGGCGGTCCAAAAAAGTAGTCCGGGAGTGTTCTGGCCCCCACAGAATGGGCAAATTTAAATGGCTTTGTGTGACAGGAAATGAGGAAAAAGGAATTGTGAGCACCCGACGCACGGGGAAGTGTAAAAAACCTGGGGGGCTGGAATTCTGAGCCAGTCCAAGCTTTCGCTCTGCAGGCCGAATGTCCATCAATCATCAGGTATATCTCTGTGCCCGGGAGGTCCCCCCCGGGGCAGCCATTTTTGGCATCCCCCGGGGCAGCCATTTTTGGTAGCCCCCGGGGAGGCAGATTTTGGCATCCCCCGGGGATAGTATATATATGATCTCTAAAGAAGGCAGTTGTTAGCCTCATTTGAGGCATTGCTTTGCTGTGCATTGGCAATCATGTATGCAACTGATTCCAGCTTGGGTAGAAACGCAATGCCAAAGATGGTGCCGTGGGGTGGGTGCATTGGTAGCTGATTAGGGCAGGGCTGAGGCCTGGGTGGCGCCCAGTTATCTTTCCACACTTCTTTTTTCTTTCCCGTGCTTTCACCGGCATGCAGCCTTCCCATTCTAGCTTCAACTCCATCCTATCTTCCACATCTACCTTTTTGCTCTTCAACCCAAGATTCAGAATTTCAGCGCACTCTTCCAGGTACATTTCTCTTCCCTTCTCTCCAGCTGAGGTTGCCGTCATTCTTTCTGCTGTTTCAGAAGAGTTCCTGAAAGCAGTGCTGGCAATCGTTGGGGCTGCCTGCTGCCGCCAAAGCCTGAATCCAGATGCCTTTCTGGAGACTGCTAGGACTGCTGAATTGACTAGCACAGCAGCTGAAAGAAATGGAATGGTCTGTTGTCAGTAAGAAGGTGTGGCCGAGCCGGAAGTGGAGAATGTACAGCAAATGGAGGAATGTAGTGGTGAGTGGGGAACTGCAGCGATACAGGTGCCTGTGAAGGAGAACGGGGTTTTTACGCCCAGCCAAGCAGCCATTTTCGGCATCCCATGTGGCAGCCAATTTTGGCATCCCCCAGGGCAGCCATTTTTGGCAATTTTTTGGCGAAGGATGTGGTCACTGGACTTGTGTAGCCTTCCTCCCCAGGATCGATCCATCAGCCATCTTTATCCTCGACTCCTTGCCCAACAGGAGCAAAAAGTCAGTTCTCATGACAACCTGAAATGTGACATGTATGATAGCTTGTTTAGGGTGACCTACCCCAGCTATTTTCTGTGGGCAACAGCGAGGGTCTTCAGCCTGGGCTCTGGGGAAGGAGTGGAGGAAGTTGGCGTGACGCGCCGGATCTACTGTCCAATGGAGCAAAGGGATGGATGGAGCTGCGGCTACCTGGCCTGAGCCTTTGCCCTCGATGCTACCAAGGGCCTTGATCCTCGTGCAAGGTCTTACAGCGGCAACACCACCTCCATCATTGCCCAGTCCCTGCTCCTAAATAAGCTGCCGGTCAGCCCCATCACCCTTTCACCAGCTCCATCACCTAGATCTTCATCCTACATCATGTTCAAGCTGCTTCTTCATAGTTCCAAAAATCTGTTTCATAGAAAATAGAAAAACAAATTTTTTTTTGATAATTTTCCAACGTTTTTTTGTCCAAAAATGCCTCTTAAACCTCAAAAAACTTTTTGGTTAAAAATATTCAAAAAACGTTGAAAGAAATGCCTTCTTAAACAATCAAAAAAATTAATTAAAATGACAAGATAGAATAATTCAAACCCTGCCCCCGGGGGATTCCAAAAATTGCATCCCCGGGTGCTGCCAAAATTGGCTGCCCCGGGGGATGCCAAAAATGGCTGCCCCGGGGGATGCCAAATATGGCTGCCCCGGGGGAGGCCAAAAATGGCTGCCCCGGGGGGGTCCTCCCGGGCACAGGGATATGCCCCTCAATCATTGCTCCATGTGCCAAAATGAATAAACGTCAAACTAGAAGCGAAAAGCCAAAGAAATTTCAAAAATAGAATTGGTTCTCATAAATAGCTACGTTTATACAATTCTCGCATGAAACATCAATCTATCAGATGGAAATAAAGCATATGACAGAAATGCCACCCTCCTTGGCAGCGAATATGGCCTGATAGAAAGTCTCCGCTGCGCCCTCCTCCTCCACTCGCCCCTTGTCCAGCTCGCCCAGGATTCCCACCATCTCATCCAATGATGTTACTGGAAAAAAGATATATATCTCTTTCTTATCGGGTTAGTCGTATCGGAAACGTTTTTTGACTTTTTTTATCCGCGAAATCTTATCCAGGAGCATCTCCCCAACCGGAAACAGATATTTTTCCAGTTATCGGGTATCCGCAATATCTTCTAGTGTTTTTGGTTCAATATTTTGCTGTACAATCGCTAAGTGAAAGGCTTTTTAATGCAGTTTTGCAACAATTTTTGAACTGCCGCCCAGGACTTGGCCTGGGGGCAGTACTAAGTATTCACCCCAAAAAGGGGCGTGGGTCTATATATATATATATATGGATGTTCGCATGAATTCCTCCATGGTTTCTCAACCGTTTTTGCTCATTTTTTCAGGGAATGCCAGAAATGTTGGCCGCATCAGGCCATGATTGCGGACTCGGTATTTGCTGAATACTAGAGTAGTCGGCTCTATGCGGTTGACGAAAAGCCGGCCTCATGCGCAGTCCTCAACAGCTCGACCACCTGTTATAACTGCAGTCACTCTTTTATAAAACGCAGTGTCTGTGCTGTACCTCCCTTAGGAGCCCCCAGGTTTCCAGTTCAGACTGCTCCCCGCACTCGTCAATGTACTCGCCCAGGCAGTAGAAGGCAGGAGAGGATACAATGTACCCTTGATAGGGATCGGCCAAGCTCTTGGTGACGTTGAGCAGGTCCTTGGCCTTCAGGAAGCCGAAGTAGACAGAGTCGGGGAGGCCGCAGTCGCAGTTGGACCAGCAGCCGTTCCTCTTCCGCAATGCTCCCATGAGAGTGCCCATCACCCGAGCGCACTTGGTCACTTTCACCCCGGGTAAGGAATCGAATTGAAGCAAGCTCATCCTTGTCAGCTTGATGGGCAAAGTAGTCGATGCCGTAGGCGGAGTGCGGGACAACGATCGTGTAGTTGGTGCAGCTCAGCCTCGAAGCCCCAGATGCTTCTCCACGGCCAGCTCCACCTCCCGGTCGCTCTGGAGCACAAAGTCGTCCAGGTTCATCTTCTGCAATCTTCATTTCACTGCGAGAGCATATCAATAATATATATGTATGCGCTCCGCTGAGTGCGAGCTGATGCCGGAAAAAAAGTGATACAAATTTTCTCCGCTCATCCCTACTGGGCCCCAGATAAAATATACCGCTGAGAGGCCGATTGCGAGCTGATGCGGGGAAAAGTCCGCTCATCCCTACTCGGTCCGAGTAGGGATGAGCCACTTTCCCGGCATCAGCTAGCAATCAGCACCATGGGTAAATATACCCGCTGAGAGGCGGATAGCGATCTGATGCCGGGAGAAAATGTTCTCCGCTCATACCGCCCCAGATATATACCCTATGCGCTCCGCGGCCTACATCTGTGCTTCTCGGTATTTTTCTCTGCTGATAAAAAGGATTGCGAGCTGATGCCGG
>JASANA010003505.1:0-13401 GCA_030248095.1 Ptycholaimellus sp. GST1_10 | reverse complement strand
TTCACACCTCTCTCACATTTTCCTGCCTTTTTTCAGATTTCAAATTTTCCTGCCTTTGCATGGCTGTTCTTGCACACTTGAGCATTTATCGTCGGTGGGAGCGGCAGATATATGCGGGAGTTTTTAGGATGCCGAGGTGGCACTGGCAACGGATGGTGGAAGCAAGGAGGCGAGCTATGGAGATCTGTCTGGTGCTGAAATTGACCTGGACTCCAAGCAGATCCTCCAGTTTCTCGTCCAGCCCTCCGATCCCAGCATTTTCATTCAGTCCATGTATGGGGGTTTAGTTTCACTAATGGAATGTAGGGCTGACTGCTAAATTTATGATTTAGAACACAGGGATTGAGGGCAGTCAAAGGATAGGTTCATTCATATGTGCCATGTTTCATCATATGAAGTCGAAAACCGAAGAATTAATTTGACTTTAATTAAGAACCAAGAATCTCTATGATTTTTTACAGAATTAATAAAACTATTTTCTAGGAGGATAATTTTTCCTGACACCCTTTATTGATATTTTCGGTTGAAATTTGGGACTGAATTCTTCCAGCACAGTTTCCTAATCAAGCTGTAGAAAGCAAACCGAAAATAACTTTCAAATAAAATCAATTTTTCAATCTGAACGACTGGTCTTATTGGCTATCAATGGGATTTGAGGGAGACCAATGCTCGCATTCGACCCGGCGGCTCCAGCATCCAGATGCAGGCCAACGCTTCCGACGTGGCCATCAGAGCCGGACTCCCCCTAATGCGCATCAGCTTCCCATTCACCAACACCGCCATCTACTTCAGCAAAGGCAACCTATCCACTGCCACCACGTCTGCTTTCACTCCTCCCCTCCTCAGTGCTGACATTCATTCCATTCTCATAGGCTGCTGAACACTGCTGATCCTACGGGGCTCACCACGCTGCGGCCGGGAGTCGAATTCTCGCCCACGGAGTCGACGGAGGAAATGGGCTTGAGGACGAGCCTGCCACCAGAGAGCACAAGCTCTACTAGTATTGGCAGCAGGTCGAATACGGCAGCAGCAACTGCTGAACTCGTTGCTACTTCCACCGTTTCCCCGGCAACCTCTACTGCAGGCAAAGTTTCGACATCCACCATCACTGCAGCCAGCGAAACTCTCACATCGACTACTGCAATGCAACTGTCAAGCGCCGTGACTCAAAAAACAGCCAGCTTCACAACCGAACCCGGCGCTGGCAGCAGCAGCAGTGGAGCTACAGTTACGTCGCCTGAAATAAGCTCTAAGGGGGCTACTACCACTGCCACTGGAACGACAGCAGCCCAGGAGCAAGTCTCCACCGCCACTGCTTCCCCTTCTACTTCCCTTTCCAGCAGCCTAGCCAGCGCCACCGATTCCGGCTCAACCAGCACCGATACAGCAACTGCCTCACCCAGCTCGACACCATCTTCAAACGGTTCTTCTTCAACACCCACTACCAGCAGCCCTGCTACAGCCACTGCTGAATCCCTGGAAACAGCCAACTCGCCCGCATCAGCACTCAGTTCAGCCGCTACGACTCCTGCCAGCACTCTGCCGTTCAGCCAAGGGCCCACCACTGCTGCTCCTGTCACAGCAGGCAGCACCAGTTCAGGCCTCAACGAAACTGCAACACCAGCTAGCCGCTCAGCGACTGACACTTTCACTACGCCAACTGCAGTCACCATCAGCTCAGCCAGCACTCCAATCAACCGCACAGAAAGCCGTACTGCTCGCCCCGAAGAAACTGGCAAAACTGACGGAGCAGCACTGGAAACCAGCAGTGGGATGACGACGGTTTCTAGCAGGAGTGAAGGTGTATCTACAGCGAGCAACCCAGGAGACTTTGGGACAGCAAAAGCCTCCAGTTTCTTGGCCACAACAGCTAGCCGTGCAACTGCTACTGCTGGCAGCACCTTTGAAGCTACCAGCGGCACTTCTCCTACACCATCGAGCACTGAAGACACTGATACTACGGATGAAGCTTCGGAAAGGACGACAAGCTCAGCCTTGTCTTCTACAACCAGCGCATCAGCATCAAAGCCTGCTGAAAACTCCAGCGGTGAATCACTCCTGCTTTCTACTACGCCACTGGGCACTAAAGACATCGCTACTACGGATGAAATGATGGAAAGGACGACAAGTTCTGGCTCAGCGTTCACTACAACCACTGCTTCAGCGTCAAAGCCTGCTGACAACTCCAGCAGTAAGTCCATGCTTTTTTTGGCATGCTGTCAATTCAAGGACTGGCAGAAACTGCGTTTTGGCACTTTTAGTTTTCAGCTCTTCGCCAGGCTTGTCGATTTTTATAGTATAAACGTCTTCACCCAAGGAATTAGCTTTCTATGTTTGTTAGGTTAGTAAATGCCAATCCTGAAACATGAGAGCTCTGAGTGATTGGCAGGTGCAGACGACTTCACGGTTGGTGTGTTCGAGGAGCTGGAGGGTCGGACGACGCTGCGACTGCTGGACGAGCCTCTACCTCCTTCCCTGGAGGATGAGGAGCTGAGGAATCGGCTGGAGAAGTCCCTGCTCTCCACGCTGCAAGGGCTGGCAAGGCCGCCGCTGCCGTCGCCGCTGAGCGTGGACGTAATCTCCGCCTGCGGGCTGCCCTGTCGCAGGGCCGCGCGTATCCTAACCCCATCAGATCCCTACATCTCAAACAGCCTCTTCATGGACTCTGCATCTCTTGAGGATAGCTTGGTAGAGCATTGGCATGGCTGAGCAAGGTGCAGAGTGGCAGAGATAGTTAGGTGCCTGAGCATTTCAGGGCAAAAGTGCATTTAGTCTGTACCTTTTGGGCAAGGCTGCCAGTTGAGACTTGCGCTGCTGTGATGCAACCCAGCTAAAAAATTTGATGCCTGACCAATCTTGCTATCTGTCTTTTCTGTGAAGCCTGGCCTGAATTTGCTGAGCTACTCATCAGATTTGATTGCGCCTGTTGTCAATGCAAGTTCTGTCCTGTCCTGATGGGACTTTGAATGCAGCATTTGGCGAGCCTTTCGAAGCATGGCTTGCATGTCAGGCATGGGTGTGTATTTGTAGATAGCGGAGGTGAAGCGAGCAGAGGAGGAAGAAGGGGCGGTTGAAGTGCGCTACTTCCTCTCCGCCAATGGGCAGCGCCTGGAGCGGGAGCAGCTGCAGCAGCTCTCCAAAGCCCCGCTTACGCCGGCCTTGCGCGGTCGCCTCCGCGCTTACGATCTCCAGGTCTGTCCTGTTCCTGCTGGTGGTTGTGCTGCTTCAGTGGTTTCCAAGTGTCTATAACTAGGCTTTCTTGCCTGTTCAAGCATGTTGGTCTAAAATGCTCTTTTGTGAAATGTTTATGGAGCAAGAACTATTTGAAACTATTAACTATTTACTAATCAGTAAAAAATCAAGACTAAAGAAAAGTGGTAAAAAAGCGAAACGCATCGAAATCGATTCTGCAAGTATGGAAGAATAGTTGAACTGCAGCTAGTCGGGGAGACTTTCCTACGCCTTAAGCCGGTGCTGCTGCAGTCTTCAGACGAGGAGGCTTCAGTCCAGGACAGATTTCCAGCAGGTTAAGCCTGGATCTATAAAGCCAGTTCTAGGCCAGAATAGGGGAGGAAGGAAAGGTTTCTTTGAGGACTGGCAGGCTCGGTGCCTGAAGAATCGCTGCTCAACGTCCGCCTCAACATCAGCTCCAATCGGACGGCTAACCGCTCGGATATTTTGGCAGAAGCTGTGGGTGGACTCTTGGCTGCCTTCAATGCCGGTTGGAGCACCTTTGCTTATGTATTGTCTTTGAAAAAGGTTTTATTGCGCCCAGAGCATATGATTGGCTCCTGCCAAGATTTGCCCCGACTTTGCCAATAATCTTTATTTATCTTTAAAAATAGAATAAAGCTCGAGTAACAATTCGATTACTACAGCTAATTCTTTGAGAAAAGAAAACAGTTCATTCAGGTGCTGACAGTGCAACGGGTTAGTATGCTTAGATGTCTCAACCACTCTTTCCTCCCGATAGCTGTCCAATAGATCAGCGAACTGACGCGATTGCAGGCAAAGCCCGGGAAGGAAAACGAGTGAAGCGGGCCCTGCCGACAGAGACAGTGATTGCCGTTGACTCTCCCTGTCATGGCCGATTCACTAGGCTGGTGTAAGAAGAGGCCGTGGTGGGTAGGTGGAGCGAGCGGAGTGGGAGGAGGCTGCTCTGTCGCTGGACTTCTGGCTGGCCGAGACTTCGTCGGAAGGACGGCGTCTCCTCACAGCTGACGAAGCTCTGACGGCCTATGCACGGCTTTCGGAAGAGGAGCTCCAGGGCTACATGCGTCAGCCGGTTCTCATTAGCCCTTTTATTAAACTGACACTATGTGCACCACTACCGTGTGACGTCCACCAATCAGTGACTGAAAGCTGGGAAGCAATTTTATGGCAACGGTGAAACATCAGCGAGCTGGTTCAGATTCTGCGCGAGTTGCGAGCTGTGGAGGTGAAAGAAATGCCAAGAAATGGCCTCCAACTGGCCTACATTTTGCTGCCCATCAGCATTCTCTTGCTGATGGCTCTGCTTCTGGCACCGCTACTCTGCCACTGCACCAAGAAGAAGCGCATCGTCGTCCATTCGGTGAACTTTGTTTGCATTTTTCTCAACCTCGTAAAATCGTGCTAATCTCTCAGGAAACCAGCAGCACCCTGGGTGAGGGGCCTGAGCTGAAATCTACTGCAGGGAGCGGTCAGAGGTTGGCTTCTCCAAATTTCAATTGCCTTTCCCCTCCTTTAATTTCGATCGCTTGGCAGCAATGTTATCCAATGAATCATCTTGGAAATTTTAGCAAGTGATGCTGTTTGAATTAAACACAGGAGGAGCAGTGCAAGAAGAGAGGCTCCCACAGGCCGATCTCTGCAACGTCCGCTTCCCCCAATCTCTTCCGCCAGACCATTCGTAGTCAGCCAGGACTACCCGGTTCTTTTGCCCTTCCCCCACTTTCTACTTGCCATACCATGCGCTTCTGATCTTGTATTTATTAATTTTACCCATTTTTTTCAAATTTTAGCACAATTTTAGCCCGAATTTTATTTTTTTCAAAAAATATGTTTAGCACTAAATCAAAGAGCTTTTGAGGGAAGCGAGGAGTCGTATAGGGAGCTGCTGGAGCCTAGCCGTTATCCAGTCAAACGGGGCCTGCCGCGCACTCAGTTCCTGCCCGTCTCCCTGGAGCAGCCTCCATCACCGCCCAATCTTGCCTCTCCCGCAAAAAACACTGGCCCAGGTTCCCTCTTCAGGGAGGCGCTTTCCTTTTCAGAGGCCGGGGATTTGGCAGGTCGGACTGAAGCGGATGTGACCGAGCTGCTCAACTCCGCCTTTCCCTTTGCTCAGCCGCGTCTGTGATAGGAGACGAAGTTGGGATGGCCTCGTTTTGTTTGCCCCATTGTCAGAGCTTGGGTTTTTGAGTTGGATTTGAATTCGGATTTTGATGGACGTTCGGTTTTCGGATTGCATTGAAATGAATTATGACAAGTGAAGCAGTAAGATGGCCTAACCAAAACATATCACGCAAAGCAAACAACTCTCTCAATAAAGTTTTCAATTTTAGGAGTAAATCACTCGATTGAAAAGAATATGTTGTGCACACTTATGCAACCGAGCACAGGTCATAAAAGAATGGAGGTAGAAAGCAGATCTCAGAGGGCCCCAAAGGAGGCACGAAATGAGGTGCTGTATTTAGTTGGTGGCATGGCAGAGGCAGTGCGTGGGTGGAGATAATCGGAGTAGAGTAGCGGAGCCTCAGTCAGCTCTCCGTTCAGGTTCAGGCCCAGCGGAAGAGAACTGCTGATCTTTCTCGCATGGGCGTCCAAGCACCTCGCTTCTGCCTCCCTCGTTTTCTGGACAATGGATTAAAGTATGAGAAAAAGGAACCGATGAGGAAATGAAAACATTAATAATCCACTGCGATAATAACATTGTTAGTTCAGTGCTGAAACTAGGTTCGTACTTCCTCCAAAGCTGATGTTAGGCTTGGATTTACTCCAAAAAGCTGAAGCTAGGTTTGATCTTATACTAAAGGCTAGCTTTAGCTAAACCTGAGCCTAAAGGGAAATAAATTATCGCCTTATAATTTATTGCAAAGATAAAGTGGCAAAACTGCAATTTCGGACAGGCTTGGGACAACAATTGAATAAGGGGGGTACCTGGGTGGTGATGTGGGCAAAGGCGGGTCCTGGGGAGGCAAACTTGCGACTTGGCTGAGAGCTGAGGCAGGAGCAGGCATAGAAGAGGCGGAAATGAGCACGAATCTCCCAGTCCGCCACCAGGTAGATGGGGAAGCGGATGACAGAGTTGAACATGAACAGGAAGCTCACGATGTCCGTGCTGATTGTGTAGAACCCCGTTGGCTCCAGCTGTCCAGCGTCTTCGTACAGCATGCCCTGGCATTGACATGCGGCTGGTGAAAAAAATAGGCCAACAAATTGGCCAAAATAGGCCAAAACTTTTGGTTGAGGATACGAGCACAGCTGTGGAAATATTGAGAGTGAGGTGAGAGAAAAGAAACTTACGACGTCAATCTTTTCCAAAGTCCGAACAGCCATATCGAGGCTGTTGCAGACTAAATATGAGGTCACAATAGCTACCATGGTATAGGTCGCCGTTTTCAGTTTCTCCTTGTTTCCGCACTCCTTCAAACAGTCATTCATTTCAAATTCTTACATGAGTAGAAAAAAAGGACGACTAGATGGAAAAAATAAAAATAAAAACTACGAAATTAGCCAAAATTGCGGTCTAGCCAAAGTTTGTGAACCAGTATGAGTCGGCTGTTGTAATCGTGGGCTTGCAGGTCGGCGAAACTGCGCCGCATCCTGGCCACAATGAGAATGTTGAGCAGGCAGAGCAGCGGGAAGGGCAGGAACACTTGTAGGGCCTGCATCACGTACACCTGCAGTCCATTTGCCTCTCATATCCCCATCCTTCTTTCAGCAATAGCGAAGATTGCTAGCCTGAAAGACGTCCAGGCTTCGTCCGTAGAGGAGGCCGGGGGTGAAGACGAGATCCTCGAAGGGACCACAATCTCTAGCCTCCACGATGCGCCACTCGAAGTAGGCGGGCAGACGGAGAATGAAAGAGAGCAGCAGAACCAGCCCGATGACCAGGCGACGGCTCCTGGTGGATATTTGGCTTTGGGGCTGAGGGCCAAGGAAAGGTGTGGAGGTTGTTGAAGGGGATGTGAGGGAGCAGTAGAGATTGAAAAAAGAACGGCAGAGACAAATAAAAGGTAAACAATGAGGGGAGAAGAACCGGAAGAAAGGTAGGCCAGGCTTGGAGAGCTGGTAGACGAGGAAGAAACGTTCGAGGCTGGCGCAGAGGACCATGTAGGTGCTGGCAAGCTGAGTCACACGAGACAGCGTCAGCAGCGGCATCACCAACCAGTGCCAGGCCCTCAACCTTCCCGATGTCATGATGAAACAAGTATATGGCGCAAAGCGCAATAGGTGACCGCGGAGCGCTTACACATCCACATGTAGTAAAATCCAAAAATTAAGGAAAAATTCTGCTGTGAAGGTGATCATTGCATCTCAAAAGGAAAATTCTGTGATTTCTCAACCATTTTCAAAAGTAAGCACAGCTTTGGAATCGTTATATACGACTTGTGAACAAAAAAACTCAAGTGTTCTGTTCAATTATCAGCCGTTCAGCTGCTACTAATTATTGATGCTATTGTCATGTGTGAAAGTTTGTCACTCAAGAGGGCAAGTCTGTGGTTTCTCAACCATTTTCAAAAGTAAGCACAGATTTGAAATCGTTATATTCGACTTGTGAACAAAAAAACTCAAGTGTTCTGTTTAATAATCAGCCGTTCAGCTGCTACTAATTATTGATGCCATTGTCATGTGTGAAAGTTTGTCACTCAAGAGGGCAAGTATGTGGTTTCTCAACCATTTTCAAAAGTAAGCACAGATTTGGAATCGTTATATACGACTTGTGAACAAAAAAACTCAAGTTGTCTGTGCAATTCTCAAGATTACAGGTGCTACAGCGCAAAAACTGTATATTGCAATGTTTAAACCTTTCTACCCAAAAAAGTAATGTTTCAAATGCTCGGAAACCGGGTCTACCCCTCCAGATCTTTCTAAAATAGCATTACCTTTCAGTAAAAAAAAGTGTGTCCAAATCCGTTGAGAATTCGCCCGTTCCCAGCATTTACAGATACATATATATATATATATATATATATATATATACGCATGAGGACAAAAGTTTAGTAACCTCTATAGACCGCGGAGCGGCCCTTCGGGCTGCTCCGCGGTCAAAAACAGCCTCCATAATTGCTCCTAGCGTTAGATTTATTCTTGCTTAATGTTTCATGCTTTTGCAACCATTCTGCAAAGCCATTTGGCCAATAATAAGTCTACGACTACTACATATTTGCGCCAAAATAAAGTCATCTATACTATGTTTCTCATGGATTAACCTTATGGAACAGAATTCAACAATTAGTAGCTTCCAATGCAGTTAACTTATTAGGGTGAAAAGGATTTATTTGCATTCATCTCTGTTGAAAGGGCTAACCTCCATAGCCACTCAATGCGGTAGTAGAGGCTGAGCGCATCGCAGGTAAAGAGAAGCAAATACGTGGCGCAAATTAGCACGTCCAACATTCCCAGCACTGCCAGGTACAAACTCGGCGATGACTGTCAAAAGCCTTCTTTTTCCTCATCGTTTACAAGTGATGATTGGAAACAAAATTACCCTGTAATTCCTTCTCATCAAGAGACCCACTAGCAAGGCATTGAAGCTGATGCCCAGGGCAGCCAACGGAGCTCCAATCAGAACCACCAGAACAAGCCTAATTGCCTTCATTCTCTTCACAAACGGCCGCGCAATTATTCCACAATTATAACCGAAAATGTGTTACTGGGACATGGTAGCAGTTGGAAAAATTGGTCGCATTGTTCATGTCGAATTTCACCTGTTTTCAACCCCTTGTAGCAAAGCTATGGTAGTCTGAAATGAATTGTGGTCCATCGATGTGAGCGGACAGAAGTAAAGGGAAGGAGTGGAGTGTAGGTCCTAATGAAGCTGGTTTAAGCCTGGCTCTACGCTAATGCCAGCCTGGGTGAGGAGGGACGCAAATTCGTGCGCTTTTAGCAGCTGCTCTTTAGTCTGTGAGCGGAGTAAAACGGTGCTAATCAATCACGCTCCATTCTCGCCATCTTTCCGCCTGAAGAAGACCGCAAAAGAATTGCGAAAGGCCAGCAGCGAACACTTGTGCGTGTCGAGCGGCGCACTTCCGATAGGTCCGAAAGGGCATTCGGGGACTCGTTTCTCTGGGGACTGAAGATGGCTATCTCTGTGCTGCTTTCTAGACTGCTCACCCCAAAATGTCGTTTCGAGAAAGATTTATGCTTACTTAGATCAAAGTCGCATGATCTGTTGGCGATTGTCTATTTGCCAGAAGGGGTCAAATTCGGCTGTCTAATCTAGTCTAGTAGTCGAATGTTGTCTAACAAAAACATGCCAGAAAACTCAGTCGTTTAAAAGACACATACAAAGCGCTGGATGATTGAGCGGTTTTCCGAGCTCAATAGACAGGCCTATTGCGCTTTTTATGAGTTTTTCACCGCCACAAGCATCATCATCATCGGCACACCATAAAATTGCACCTAATGTACGAGTATTAAAACATCAATAAATGGTCAGAATATGTGTTTGAAAAGCAGTATTTTTAGCAGATATCTCAAGATTGGCTGCAAATTGCAACTCCAATTTACTTTCTCTAGCCAAGAGCCTAATAACTTCTATTCGCGGATAGCGGAATGCGGAATATTGCAATCAAGGAGTGAGCAGAAAAACATAAAGAATTAATGATGATAGAAGGAATTAATGATGATGATGAGAAAAGTCATCTTGACTGAAACAAGTAAGCAAACAAAGAGGAGCAGGGACTCAGATATTAAGCATAGCATATTTTTTAGAGTCTACCGTGGGGGGGGAGGCGGTTTTCGCGTATTTTCAACCAGCTAGAACACCATAATGACCAAAATTCATCAAAAAATATTGTGTTTTTCTGGAGATCTAACGTGTAGAAAAAAATCGCGAAAAGCGCCTCCCCCCACGGCAGGATAGAGTTACTAATTGGAAACCGAAGATCTTCTGTCTTTTTGACGTCTGCCCAAGAAAATAGTAAAAAATGCAATATGCCAATACTGCAATTATTCTCTTTATCTCGATACAATTTGGCATTAACATATAAAGGGCGTGGGACTCTGTTAGAAACGCAAACAAGGCTAGATTCTTGGCTGTGACACCTTTCAAAAACAGGAGAACTAGTGACGGTAATAAAATTTACGCACACGTCATTCAAGTTGTTTGCGACTCCATCTAGGTCAGCGCATTGGAGTTGTTTATCTGGCCCTAGCTCTAGGATGGGCAAATGATGGAGAGCTATCCCTTACCCTCTAGCAACATGAAGGCCAGGGTCTAGGTGGCATGTGTTCATTGAAGACTACGTAGTCATATTGGCTGACACCTGGTTTCCCCCCCCCATGGCCATAACCCCCCCCCCCCCCCTACCATGGAGGGTTACCGGCCCCCCAAGGGGGGACCCCCCGATGAAGGTCCCCCCCCCCCAAGATTTTACCTATACGCACACTCCCTGCGCTAATGCAGCCCGGCAGTCTAAACAGGGAAATTTGATACGGCAGTCTAAACAGGGAAATTTGTGTCTAGGGGGGGGGAACTAGTCGTCAAAACTCTTGGGGGGAGGAATAGTCCTCGATTTCGACGACTAGTTACCCCCCCCCCCCCCCCCCAAGACACAATTTCACCTATTTTCCATGTAAAGCCGTATCAACTATGGGCTACATTAGCGCAGGGTGTGTGTGTATAGGTAAAATTCTTGGGGGGGGGGGAAACCTTCATGGGGGGGGGGGAACTTTCATAAGGGGGGGGGGGGGGTTATTGATTGGGGGGGGAATCTCATGGGGGGGAAACCAGGTGTCAGCCGTCATATTTGCTATGCCCCGGGTTTTGGTGAAAAAGGAAATACTCGAATCTGTCAGAGCTCAAATGCGTTTGCGTTGATTATCTGTTGGTGTCATTTGGCGTTATTAGATGTTGATTAACTGTTTCATTACCTGCAAGCGCGGATATTGTGTTCTGTGTCGGGGGGGAAGTCGGGCAAAAATTTTTTGAGATTTTTTAGATTTCATTTAATTGCAGGGATTTCCTTGTTTATTTCATTTTCTTCTAAATGCTTAGTTTAAGGGATAAAAATTATCGATGCTATCAACAAGCCACACAGAATTTCGGTGTACTCAGAGTGCTACTGGCCGAAAATCACTCCGCCAGTCCACAGCAACATGGCCGACATGGAGCTCACGCTGAACAGCACCCGATTCTCTGAGCCCGCCTTGGGCGACGATGATTGCGCTGAAGAGGTTGCCTTCCTTCTCCCACCTCATCCTCCATCGCCTCCTCCTTCCAGACCACTGCGGAGTTGTCCGAGGAGGAGCCTGAAGAGGAGGTCAATCAATCGAAGGATGCATCCCTCATGGAGGAGGTGGAGGAGGAGGTTCAGGAGGGGGAGGAAAGTGTGGCCGAGTTGGGGACGGAGGAGGAAGAGGAGGAGGAGAACGTGGACACCGTCATCCAGGCCTTCTACGTCCAACTAACGGTGTCCATTGGTGCATGGCGAGAGAGGGAGCAGAAGTGGTGGCTTTGCAGGAGTTGGAAAGGCGGCTGGGCGAGTGCGAGGAGGAGAAGAGGGAGCTGGAGGAGCGACTGGACAGACAGGCCTCCGCCGATGCTCAGGCCCTCAAGGCCTTCTGGACCAAGAAGCTTCGCCAGGCCGCCACCTATCGGGTTCATTCTGCTCGCACCATTTTGCCCAGCATAGCCACCCCTCTGATGTTTTAAGATTCGAACAAATTCAAAATGATCTTCATTTAGAGCAGTGTGAATCCGACTCCTTTGGCGATAATTTATGAACAAACCTGAGCACGTGTATTCTAATAACCGTTGAGTTTGATTTAGTCGCAAAATTGCAGTGCTCCTGAGCATTTCTAACCATTCATTAATGGTAATCTTACAGTTTCACTTGCAAGGGCCTGATGCGAGAGGTGGAGGCGGAGAATGCGGAGCTGGGACGACGCCTGGCGGCCTCCGGGGCTGAGGAGCAGGGGCTGATGGAGGAGACGAAGAGCCTGAGGGAGCAGCTCCAGATCAGCGCCGGGCAGCTGGAGGAGGGCGCGGAGGCCGTCAGACGTTTGAAGGGCAGGCTGGAGCACCTGGAAGCTTCCGAGCAGCAGACTTTCATGGCTCTTCGCGAGGCACAGGCTGAGGTTTTTATGATTTTGTCCGGAAGATTTGGAGAGCAGGCATGGCAAATGGTTGCCTGCTCGAGGCTGATGTTTCGATGAGGTATTAGATTGGAGTTTGGAGCAGCAATAAAGCTTGTTTGATCAGTCGATAAGTTGAAGATGGTACGTCAATAATGCAGTTTTCTTTTGCATTTCGCTAAATTGGCTTTTGATTGCTGCAATAAAGTTCAGGTGATTTTTGCTGGGCCTAGCTAGAGACATTACAACGCATGGCAGTTAAATTTTGTGTTCGCAATGGCTGTGCTATTAACATTAAAATTAAAACAAACATGAAGGCTAAGTTTATTTGAGGTTGTGGAGAGACAGGAAGAGACTCAGCAGCTGCGATCTCGGCTCAAAAGTTCTGAGGTCAACTTGGCGACGAAACTGACTTCATTTGAACTTCAGGTTCAACATCTAAGACCACTTTTAAGCTTTGTGTGAAAGTCGGTTTTTAGTATTTTTGACGAGATTTTGAATATTAAGCCATTCATTATGGGACATGCAACAATTGCATATGTTTCCTAAGCAAGCATTGAACTAGGCCGATTTGTAATTGCGAAGTTGCCTTTCAGCTAGCAAAAAGAGAGGGCGAACTGCGGCAATTGCAACGAAAACAAGCTGAGGAAGCCGACAGATGGTCCTAAGCCTTGGCCACCGCAGAAGCTCAGCTGGCCCTTCAGGTTCCCTTCCTTTCCAAGCCTTTCTTTGCGGCCAAGCAAAAGCAAAACCAGCTCCTCCGTAGGATATGCTGATCGAAGTGGAGAGCTCCGACTGGCGAAGAATGGCCACCCCACCCGAGCTGCTGGCTGAGAATGCCCAACTCAAGCAAGCACTGCAGCAGGTTGGACCTGCTAACTGTCATTATCGCTAGGCGGTGAAAGTCCACGAGTCCAAAAGTGCTGGAGTTTGTTTGAGTTTTGTTACATTTACTGACGAAGCAAGACTGACAATTACTGACAACATTTATTGTCGACCAACAATTTGTTGCAACCCAGCAGGCAGAGTCCTCCAGAGCCGAATTGTCAGCGGCCGCCGCGCTGTCCGCCCAACTCCTCGCCGACAAGGACAAAGCAATGCTCCAATTGGTTACAACCT
>JASANA010003504.1:0-32670 GCA_030248095.1 Ptycholaimellus sp. GST1_10 | reverse complement strand
AGATGTCAAGCGCGCCTTTGATACACTCAGCCACGTCTGCATCGTCAACACTCTCCTCGCAAGGGGGGCACCCCCTTCTCTGGTGAACGTGGTGGGCGACTGGCTACAGGGCCGCTCTTTCCGGGTGAAGGTGGGCAATTCACTCTCCGCCCCCCATCCCATCCCTTCTGGAGTTCCACAGGGCAGCTGCCTCGGTCCCTCCCTATTCAACGCCTGTACAGACTCCATTTTCTCCCTCCCTCTCCACCCCGGCACACACCTGCAAAGCTATGCGGACGACACACTCCTGGTCAGGGGTGTGAGCAGCGAAGAGGATGTACGCTGCATTGAGGACGACCTCGAGTCCATCCGTATCCACCTCGTGGGAATGGGCCTCCAAATCCACCCAGGCAAAACCCAGCTACTCGTATTCTCCCTTTCCCCACACCTTGGCCACCTCCCCCGCCCCCTCCTCTTCGCCAACCACCAGCTCCAGGAGGAGACAGCCATGCGCTACCTGGGCGTCATCCTGGACCCCCTCCTGTCCTTCGACAAGCACTGGCAGAGGATCTGCGGATCCGCCAGAGGGATTCAAGCTGCCCTTCAACGCCTCCTAGCACACCACCCTGCCGCCACCCGCCTAGCCCTCCTTCAGCGAGTCGGTGGCCTCGTCCTCCACTCTCTCCCCTACTGCCCACCATCCACCTTGGCTGCAGCCAACAGGGTTCGGAGCCTCCTAGGCAGACAGGCCCGCGTTGCCCTAAATGACTGGGACAACAACCGCCAGCTAGTCCTCACCAAGGCCAAGCTCCCATCCTATGAGGAGCTACTCTTCCGCCAGTGCTTCCTATTCATCTGGCAGAGCTTAGTCCAGGGGCGGGCCTATGGCACCTGGCTGGAGGAGCTCCACGCCGCCCCCTCCCCCCCATGTCACAACCATAGAACGCGGCGAGCTGCCCAAGCCCAACGGGAGTCTCAGCTCCCTGCCCTCGGCTTCTGGCGACTGGCGGACATCGGAGAGGCCGGTTTGGGAGCACGAGAGAGGCTCAACCGCCTCCAACCAGTCCGGCTGCGGCGCTGGTGGAATGGACTGACCTGGCGAGCGATTGGGCTGGACAACCCGCGGGAGCAGATTGGCAACGAAGCGCGAGCGAGGGCAGCAGCAGCAGCCCTTTTTGCAGCAACCGATCAAACCTCACTAAATCTGCTTACCTTCTAAATTTTTCCCCATAAATGTGCTGCGATCCCTATTATTGTCTGCCTCACAGCGTTTGCGCTTTGGCATAAAAAGACACTTGGAAAAAATGCACCATTCTAAATCGATTTAAGCCCAATTGCTGCCATCCTAATCTCACTCCTTCTACTATGTTTTCTGGACTAGCATCCCCCCACAAATTATAAAGAAAGCTACTCATGACAGAAGTTTGAATAAGCGGCCTGGTTACAAAAAATAATTCATGCTGCTCCCAAAACCTACCTAGAGGCTGAGTATTGGGATTTGAAGGGAGTCCTGGCTGGCCATGAGCAGGTACTGGGACGTGATCAGTGACCGCTGGCACCTCGAGCTCAGCACAAAGTGTCTGTCCATTATCCATCTGCCATGTGCTGTCCGCCGTCCACCATACATTCTGACCAGGAGGCATACTGGCAATATCTGGGGCTCCAGTCTCTATGTCACTATAGTATATCGACCCTGGAGGGTGCCATGGTGGGTCCAGAATTTTGATTTCCGGCCTCCTTTATGCTGAAATTGAGGTTGGAAATTCGTTTGAACGTAAGGGGGGACCCTCTCAAAAAAATCTAAAATCTTGAATAGCGTTTGCTAAGCTGCTTGGAGGGCAAAAACAAGCACAGATTCAGAATCCTTGCAAAAATCAACACAAAACCTGTCTCTGAAATATTTAAATTTTGAAAAAAAATTTTGATGATTTCTGACCTATAGGGTGCACTGTAAGAATTCTAAAAAGGATATGCTGCCCAGTGGCAACGTCTTAAGTTAATTTTGAGTCTAGATATGAAACCGGCTCAAAAAATAGATACGATTTGATACCAAACTACCATAGGTGCAAACCTGGTCTTCATGGGCTTCTACCAGGCCATGGTGTACAAGCAGCTCATCATCAACTTTGTCTTGGGGCATTTTAAAGGGTTTTTGGCTTCAATAACCGCACCATATAGGTAAATTGGAGCGTAGATTACGAATCTTGTGTCCATTTGCTTACACATTGTCTTCATGGGCTTCTACCAGGCTGTGGTGTACAAGAAGCTCATCATCAACTTCGTCTTGGGGCATGTTAAAGGGTTTTTGGCTTCAATAACCGCATCATATAGGTAAATTGGGGTGTAGATTACGAATCTTGCGTCCATTTGCTTACACATTGTCTTCATGGGCTTCTACCAGGCTGTGGTGTACAAGAAGCTCATCATCAACTTCGTCTTGGGGCATTTTAAAGGGTTTTTGGCTTCAATAACTGCCCCATATAGGTAATTTGGGGCGTAGATTACGAATCTTGCGTCCATTTGCTTACACATTGTCTTCATGGGCTTCTACCAGGCCGTGGTGTACAAGCAGCTCATCATCAACTTCGTACCATGTACCTGGACTGCACCACGGCCTTCAACACAATCAACTATAACTCCAGAGCTACTCACTATTTTTGACGAAAATTTAACACAAGTTGCCTTTAAGTGTCCTTAACATTGTGCTAAATTTTTGTGGCCAACGAATTTTTTGTTGCGGATTTATGACAATTTCTCTAACTTGAGTCATACTGTTGCACATCATTGCCCTAAATCATAAAATGTGGCTTAAAATTAAGACTTTCTTTGCAATAAAACAAAAACTACTACTTATGAGAAACAAATAACAACAACTGTGATTTTACCAAATTATATGATGTTTTAGGTATGATGAGTCTTGCAAATCATGAAAAATTTATTTTTGACCGCGGAGCGGCCCGAAGGGCCACTCCGCGCCCCGCGGTCTATAGAGGTTACTAAATTTTTGTCCTCATATATATAGGTCCTCACCGAATTCTCAACGGATTGGGACAAACTTTTTTTTCCTGAAAGGTAATAATATTATAGAAAGATCTGGAGGGGTGGAACTGGTTTCTGAGCATTTGAAACATTACTTTTTTGGGTAGAAAGGTTGACAATTTTGTTATGCTGTAAAAGGCTCAATTCTCAACGGATTTTGAAAAAAAAATTTTCCTGAAAGGTAATCAATTTTTTGGAAGATCTGGAGAGTGGAACAAGTCCCGGATCATTTGAAACATTACTTTTTTGGGTAGAAAGGTTGAAAAATGGGGTATGTTGATAAATGGCAAACTCTCAACGGATTTGCACAAACTTTTTTGCTTAAAAGGAAATAAAATTTTAGGAATATCTGGAGAGGTGGAACAAGTCCCAGAGCATTTGAAACATTACTTTTTTGGGTAGAAAGGTTGAAAAATGGGGTATGTTGAGAGCTCCGTGGTCATCTATTGCGCTCTGCGCCATATACTTGTTTTAGCCAAAATGGCTTGATGTACTTAGTGGGCAGTGATACAATGACTCAATTTAGATAAATTGTCATAAATCGACAATAAATAATTCGTTTGTAACAAAAATATAGCACAATGTTGAGGATATTTAGGGGCAACTTGTGTTAAATTTTCGTCAAAAAATATTGAGTTGCTCTAGAGTTATAGTTGATTGTATTTGGGGCACGAATAAATCACCCCCCCCCACGGTACATTTCTCTCAAGCTCTCTTTTGGCTCCGTCCAAGCGCCCTGGAGGTAGGGGGGCGTTTAGACGATGGTGGATCAAGTGAAGGGGCCACTGCAAGCTTTTCTGGGGTCCCGGAAGGTCAGCGATTTCGAGCTTAGCACCGCCCTCTGCCTCATCGAGGCCGTGCTCAACCAGCGCCCTCTCACCTCCCTCACCAACAACCCTCAAGACCTTCTCCCACTCACTCCCAGCCACCTACTTTCTCCCCACGTACAGCTACAAGCTCCGATTCTGCCCTAGCCTCTCCCTCTGCCCAGCTCTCGCCTTGCCCACCTTCTGTGTCTCTAAGTACAGCAACGACAGGAGCTGGTGGATGGTTTCTGGCATTGCTGGAGTACGGAGTACAAGGCTCACATACACCAACAGCATCTCCATTATCTTCGCCAAGGACAGCCGGTGGAGCTCAAGCTGGGTGTGACTTCTGCCTCTGATGGAGAAGTGTCAGAAGAGAAGTGGAGGGGTGGAACCTGTCCTGGAGCATTTGAAACATTACTTTTGTTTCTCAACTTTCTTCATCAAATCATGATAATTTTGCAGTTTCCCGAGTGGCCCTGTCGATTGGTACACTTTAGGATGAGAAAAAAGCTTATCAATTTTATGATCTGGCAATAACCCTCAAAACAAAGACCTGGATCGAATAAATGTGCTGGGCACTGACGGCTGCTCTGCTCCCTCACGCCAGCCCCATTAGAAATTTTGTTAATTTGTAAGTTTATAATGTAGTTTGTAACTGTATTTTTTCAGTTTTCAAAACATCAAAAAATTTCAAAATACGTCAAAATAGGCCACAAAAATTGCATTCTCTGGTGTATTTGAGGCAGGAGTATCGATTTAGGCCATATGAATCAAAAATCAAGACCTAACTTTTTTGAAATTTATTCCCTATGTTAGAGCTTAGGGCCAATGCTTGACCTGTCCCCAATCTTAGGGTCTTTTTTCAAAATTTCCAAGTGAAACCTATTATTTGTTCTTCAAAAGTATTTGTATAAGGCCTAAATAAGTAAGCTCACAAAAGAAAATTGAGAAATATTACCCTACAGAAGAGCAGGGAGTTATTTAGTGCAAACATTGCACATTCGCAAAAGTACCCTATGTTATAACATGGGGTCATTATTGACTGTGACTTACAAATGTGCTTGCCGTTAGTTTGGACCACCACTTTTTGAAAGATTTCTCTGCATTTTCTAGACCAAAATTTTATGAGAATTTCAAACATGATTGTCATTTAACCAAATAGGTAAGTTGAGGGCATGAAAATGGCAATTTTTGATAATTATGGACAAATTCCGATATCAGTAATCAACAAGTTAATGAAGATTTTTTCAATTCAGGTGCATATTTGGAACAATCCCAGGGTACAGGCAGGTTGACACGATTGTTTGCTTTTAATCAATACCCATGCTAGTATTTTGAGAGAAAAAGACCTAGAAATCGCCAGTAATGTTACTTAAACTCGGAAAAACTCAAATTTTGGCAAATTTTTGACCTACCTTTTTGACCTGTAGCTGTAGCGAGCCCAATTTTTTGTATTTTTCGCCCAATACTTGTGGAGATACATAAAACAAGTATGGAGGTTCAGATTTTCTTATAATAAAGGGGGTCAAAAAACTTATGTCTCGCAGCACTGTAACATGTCCACAAACATTATGGCAGGCAATCATATTTCCAAATCCCGTAAGGATTATGGTAAGAGTAAGAGAGGTCTGTGCTTAAACTCCGCTTACGCTTCTTTGGGTGTCGTAACATCAGCCAAACATGATAATTGAGCAAATGTAATTTTATATTAGTTTTAGGATAACCCAGATGGTATATACACTTATGACGCACCCAACAAGACAGGTGGTCATGTAGTGGTCATTGTTGGCTGGGGTGAAAAGGTAGAGCAATTTAAAACGACGCCATATTGGATAGCTCAAAACTCCTGGGGCATCGATTTTGCCGATAATGGTTTACAAACTTTAGAATTTTGTAGATATTACGCTTTTTTGAAGGATTCTTTAAATATCTACGCGGGTCGAACCTAGGCAAAATAGAATCGAGAGATTGCGTGACAGCAAGTCCCAACTGCTTTAATCACAATAAAAAATCAAACAGCTACTCCTGTTATTAAATCCTGTTATCCTGTTATTCCGTCATGATTAGTTACAAATAAACAAGAATATTATATTAAAAAATTTGGGTTCGTGCCAGCCGAGTGGAAGCACTAACTTCTTTTAGCTACTGACAAACGTGTTAAAGATTATGAAAATGTGATCCAGTAAGCCAGGCCAATTTGGGTCAAGACAGGGAACAAGAAGATTATAAATGATTTATAAGTTATATTCATTTATAATCTGGGATGAAAAGCTTTATTACATTACATCGGGGGATATAGTGGGTAGAAAAGTAGTCTTCTGAAACCAACACCATTCCCACTCAGTTCAATGTATTTACATGCGGTTTTTGCTGTTATCCCGCGAAGGGTGTGATCTGTTACCAAACAAGTATATGGCGCAGAGCGCAATAGGTGACCGCGGAGCTAAACACTTCACAAGTCTTAACTTTTACGAGTTTTACCCAAATAAGGGATGTTTCAAAAGGTTGGGGACCAAATCCAGAACGTTGCAGAATTTTATTACGTTTCAAGTAAAAAAAGTTTGTCCCAATCCGTTGAGAATTCGCCATTTGTCAACAAACCCCATTTTTCAACCTTTCTACCCAAAAAAGTAATGTTTCAAATGCTCCGGGACTTGTTCCACCACTCCAGATCTTCTTAAAATGTTATTACCTTTCAGCAAAAACAAGTTTGTCCCAATCCGTTGAGAATTCGCCATTTGTCAACAAACCCCATTTTTCAACCTTTCTACCCAAAAAAGTAATGTTTCAAATGCTCCGGGACTTGTTCCACCACTCCAATTCTTCTTAAAATGTTATTACCTTTCAGCAAAAAAAAAGTTTGTCCCAATCCGTTGAGAATTCGCCATTTCTCAACATACCCCATTTTTCAACATTTCTACCCAAAAAAGTAAAGTTTCAAATGCTCCGGGACTTGTTCCACCCCTCCAGATCTTCTTAAAATTTTATTACCTTTCAGCAAAAAAAAAGTTTGTCCCAATCCGTTGAGAATTCGCCATTTCTCAACATACCCCATTTTTCAACCTTTCTACCCAAAAAAGTAATGTTTCAAATGCTCAAATTCCGGGTCTACCCCTCCAGATCTTCCTAAAATAGCATTACCTTTCAGGGAAAAAAAAGTTTGTCCCAATCCGTTGAGAATTCGCCCGTTCCCAGCATTTCCAGATACATATATATATATATATATACGCATATATCAGGACAAAAGTTCAGTAACCTCTATAGACCGCGGAGCGGCCCTTCGGGCCGCTCCGCGGTCAAAAACGTACAGCTTCATCGGACTTACTGGCGTCGAAGGAGATGGGAGAAAAAGAATGGGGCCCGTGTCTTACTCATTGTCAAAATGTAACCTTAATGCTCTTTTCAATTTAACAAAAGCTGCTTCTTTTGCGTCTGTCCATGAATAAATTTCATTTTTGACCGCGGAGTGGCCCGAAGGGCCGCTCCGCGGTCTATAGAGGTTACTAAACTTTTGTCCTGATATATGTGTATATATATATATATATATATATATATATATTTCTGGAAGTGCTGTCCACCGGCGAATTCTCAACGGATTGGGACAAACTTTTTTTTCCCTGAAAGGTAATGCTATTTTAAGAAGATCTGGAGGGGTAGACCCGGAATTTGAGCATTTGAAACATTACTTTTTTGGGTAGAAATGTTGAAAAATGGGGTATGCTGAGAAATGACGAATTCTCAACGGATTGGGACAAACATTTTTTTTCCTGAAAGGTAATAAAATTTTAGGAAGATCTGGAGGGGTGGAACAAGTCCCGGAGCATTTGAAACATTACTTTTTGGGTAGAATGGTTGAAAAATGGGGTATGCTGAGAAATGACGAATTCTCAACGGATTGGGACAAACTTTTATTTCCTGAAAGGTAATAAAATTTTAGGAAGATCTGGAGGGGTGGAACAAGTCCCGGAGCATTTGAAACATTACTATTTTGGGTAGAAAGGTTGAAAAATGGGGTATGTTGAGAAATGGCGAATTCTCAACGGATTGGGACAAACTTTTTTTTTCCTGAAAGGTAATAAAATTTTAGGAAGATCTGGAGGGGTGGAACAAGTCCCGGAGCATTTGAAACATTACTTTTTGGGTAGAATGGTTGAAAAATGGGGTATGCTGAGAAATGACGAATTCTCAACGGATTGGGACAAACTTTTATTTCCTGAAAGGTAATAAAATTTTAGGAAGATCTGGAGGGGTGGAACAAGTCCCGGAGCATTTGAAACATTACTATTTTGGGTAGAAAGGTTGAAAAATGGGGTATGTTGAGAAATGGCGAATTCTCAACGGATTTGGATAAACTTTTTTTGCTGAAAGGTAATATTATTTTAGAAAGATCTGGAGGGGTGGAACTGGTCCCGGAGCATTTGAAACATTATTTTTTGGATAGAATGGTTTAAAATTAGATATGCTTAAAAATAGCAATTTCTCAATTGATTTGGACAAACTTTTTTCCTGAAAGGTAATAATGTTTAAGGAAGAAAGAAAGAAATGTGAAATGGGGGATGCGCTCCACGGTCACCTATTGCGCTTTGCGCCATATACTTGTTTGTTAATAAATCATAAAGAGGAGCAGCTATTGAAGCGAAATTTGGGACAAACTTATGGCAAACTATTAGCAGCACAAGCCGAGGAAGTGTTGTTGAGATGTTGTGCTTACTGGTCGTGGATAAGTGTTGATCGATTTTGTCTTTGTTGCGCAAGCACGCAGAAGTGTGAGCCAAGTTTATCTTTTGTAGTCAGCCTTCTTTTAGGAGACGCATATTTCTTTGCCTCCAAGTAGGTATCTCAGTTTGAATGCAAGGGGATGCATATCCCGCCTTTCTAGAAGGTTCTCAGCCAGAGTCCGCCCTCTCACTCCCAAAAACCCTTCACTCTTACCTACTCTGGGCCTTGCCTTTCCCTCCACTCTTGCTTCACCCTGTGCCCACACAAACACCCTTTCATCACCTCACCTCACCCTATACGCAAAACGTAAACTTTGGTGATGTAGATTTGTGTTGGTAGCTTCTAAGTTTTAGTGGAATTTGAAGGATGTTTAATTCTTACTTTCTCTGATAAAGTAGGAATTCGCGAGGGCCCATTTTAGTTGCTTTGCTGAGTTTAAGATGCACTTTTAGTGTTTTACTCTTGCATTCCAACTGGTATTCAGGAGAGAAAAGGGCAATCAAAAGAGAGAGAAGCCAAATGGACAAGGCAGAGCATCGAGGCATCCCACACCTCAATTTGAAGCCTGTACCAGTTTACTCCTGCCATCACCTGCCCACTGGCCTGGAGTCCAAGAACCTCAAGCTCTAGGGGGACACTGCTGAGGCAATCCCCCACCACCTTGGTCCACCTCTCTCTTGGCAACCTGTCCAGCCTGCCTGCCTGCCTCTCCACCTGATTCCAGGGAACCAGCCAAAGCACCACCAGCTCCAGGGCACCATCAGCTCCAAGGCACCAGCACCAGGCTTCAGCTTCAGGCCCTCAGCTTCAGCCTCAAGCCCCTCCAAGGATGTCCTCTTCTCCCAGTCCCCTAGGCCTCCCTGCTGCACCAGCTGCCAAGGAGGTCCCAAGGGCCACAGCGAGTATTGCCTCACCTGGAGCTCCTGCCAGGACATCTTCTGCTTCCCAGGCCTCAACACCCTCTTCCAGCCCTGTGGCTCCACCAACTCCAACCCCTGGGACCACCTCTTTACCCTACTGTCACAGGAGGTCCAGTGCATTGCCAAGGGAGACCAGCCCAACAACAACATTCTCCTGGCCTTCAACTATGCCTGCCCAGCCTGCCAGGAGCAGGATGGCAACCCAAACACCAGCATGATGGAGCAGATCATCTCGACTGGCACCAGCCCTGCATCACTGCCACCTACACCTACAAGGCCCCACCGCCACCACAGCCAGCCCTAGCCCAGTTTCAAGGCACCAACCTCAGCGCCCTGCTCCAGGCCATCCACCAGCTCCAGCTCACCAAGGCCTCCTCCTGTGCTCCACCACCACTCCCAAGTGCTTCCCAGCCCAACCTCTGTCCAACATGGTCACAGGGACTACCACTACCAGCCATTCCAGTCCTCTGCAGCCTTCAAGAACACCCAGCTCAAACTTCCAACAAACGCATACAAGTTTGACAGCACCAACATGCTCCACTACCGCCACTTGAAGGACTTGTGCCAACACAGCATCCTTGCCAACCCTGCCCTGCCAACCCTGCCCTCAGCTACCAGCACCAGATGGAGTACATCTTGGTCACCCTCAAGGGCTCTGTCTACAACAAGGTTGCTGGCCTCTCCATCATCACCCCAGCCAGTCATGCCCAGGCCCTACACATCCTTGAAGCCACCTACAACAATGTTGGGATCATCAAACATCACATCTATGTCCAGCTGAGCAAGCTCCAGCCAGTCCTTGAGCAAGATGCTGCCACACTGGAGCAGTTCTTTGACCAGGTCCAGCTCATCATTGCCTGCTTCACAGCCCTGGGCATCCCAGATGCAGCCCTGGACTCCCATGCACACTCCATCTTCAGCAAGCTCCCTGCAGCTATCTCCATGAAGATCCAAGGTGAGTGCCTCTGCCAGTACCAAGAGCCAGTCCTTCCCATCCAAGACCTGTTGGAGGCCATTGCCCCTGATCTCAACATCCTCAAGCACATCCAGCTCAGCATTGGACCCAGTTCCATCCAGCTGACCAACTGCTTCCAAGGTGCCTCCAAGGGCCCCAGCAACCAGCAGCAACAGCAGCAGCAATGTGCTCTAAGTACACCGATGGGTCTGCATGGCACAAGTGCACCCAGGACCTTGGCCTCTGCTTCAACTGCTTGTCCAAGAAGCATGCACTCAAGGAATGCACCTCCAAGCTGAACTGCAGGGCCTTCCAACAGTGCCACCACTCCACCCTCCATGATGCCATGGGCAAGAGCAGCACTCTGGCAACAAAACTCAGCCTACCCACCTCCAACAAGACCTCCATCCTTGCCACCTTCCAGGCTTCCATTGCTGCTCCAACCCCCACCTGCAGACAGCAAGTCCAATGCATTGCCCTCTTGGACTCCAGTCTGAGAATCACCTGGCTCCACAAGGACCTCTTTGATGCCCTCCAGCCCCGTCTCATGCCAGCAGGGACCCTAGAGGTGTCATTTGCCGACCACCCCAAGCTCATCACAGTGCACCCCAGCTGGCTGAACCTCATTGCTCTCAATGGCTCCTGCCTTGCCTTCAAGGCCTACCCCCACCACCAGCTCTGCCCAGATCAGGAGCTAGGAGGCTACAAGCTCCCCAAGGACATCATCAAGTGCCTTGCTGGCCACAAAGTTTCCAACCTCCCCAATGCCAAGCCCAAGGTCTACTCTGTCACAGTCCTCATTGGCCTTGACATCCACAAAGCAGTGGAGGACACAGTCAAGCTAGCACTCATGTCCCAGCGTTCCCTGTTCCACTCACCTTTTGGCAGCATCCTCAGTGGCTCTGTCATTGGCATCTCCAGCATAGCACTGCAGCTTCTTCATCCAGGCCAAGCCACACCCCAGCCTCTCCAGCCTCGTCACCCCAAAGCCAGTCTGACCTCCAGCTGGTAGGCCTCCAAGCCAGCACCAACAAGGCCACCACCAAGGCAGAGCACTGCACCAAGCATCTTCTCCAGTCAATCTCCTGCAGCCCCAAAGGTAGCTTCATTGTTCCCCTCCCCTTCAACTCCCAGGCACAGCAGCTGGCCTCCAACTTTGGGCAGGCCTTCCACCGTGAAGCAGCAGCCTTTGCCCACCTCTCAGCAACAGAGCCCAACATGTACTACAAAGATTTCCAGGAGTAGATCAACCATGGCATCCTAGCCCAAGTGCATGAAGAGCCACCGCCTGGCCCCTGGTCCACCATCTGCCACACCTTTGAGTCCCCAAGCCAGACTTTCTCCACACCAAGGTCCACCCCATCATCAACGCATCCACCAAGGCTGGCCAACCACCCATCTCCCTCAATGACCTTGTGGACCCAGGACCCTGCCTCCTCACCAGCCACATCGCCATCCAGCTTTGCCTGTGAGCAAGCCCCTAAATCCTGGTCGCCAACCTAGCCAAGGCATTCTACTCCATTGGCATTGCCCCCCCAGCACACTCATGCTTTCCACATCATCCTCCCGCAGGACCCACAAGCACCTCTGGACTGGGACAACTTCTAGGTCTATGCCTACAAGCAGTTGATCATGGGCTGAGTAGCATTGCCATGGATACTACAGGCCTGTGTCCAACTGCTAATCCAGGATGCCATCTCCCAAGGCAAGACCTACAGCCTCACAACTACAGAGCTCCAGAAACCCCCCCCCCCCAGCTACATCTATGCTGACAACATTGTGATGGGCTTTGAGCAGCCAGAGGATGGACAGTGCCTAGCTCAAGGCCTCCAAGCCCTCTTTGCCTCCGCCTGCTTCCACCTCTGGGACTTTGCCAGCAACCTGCCAAATGCATTCCCTGAGCTTCCCAAGAGCAACTGCCTTGATGTTGCCTTCAAGAACCTTGGCCTCCAGTGGTACCTGGACATGGACAAGCTGGACATCACACAGCCTAGCTGGAGCAACATTGCCTCTGGGAGCCTCTCCAAGTGCAAACTCCTCTGCACCATCAGCCCCATCTACAACCCCCTCAGCTTCATCCTCCCAGTCCTTCTCCAAGGCCAACTCTTCTTCCTATTGCCAACCAGTGATGTTATCCAGTAAAAGATATATATCTGTTTTGTATCGGGTTACTTGTATCAGAAACGTTTTGAGAATTTTTTTATATGAGGAATATTAGCTGGGAGCACCCCCTCAACTGGAAACATATATATTTCTAGTTAGCTGGTATCTGCCATATCAGCAAGAAAATGACCAAAAATGAGCAAATAATGAAAAAGTTGAAAAATGTTGGGTATCTTTTCTGATTGTTGTATCTTTTCCTGGAGCACTTTTTATCCGTGGAATCTTTTTGGGGAGGCCCTTTTTGGCCATCTTAACATCACTGTTGCCAACACCCCAGAGAGCATCTGGGTCACCATCATTCCCAAGAGATCTGCAACCACTGGCTGACCTTGGAGCAGGACCTCAGCAGCATCAGCATCCTCCACATTGCCCTCAGCAGCAGTGCTCCCCCAACCCTGGTCATTTTTACCAATGCCTTGGTCTCTGCCATTGGCTGCTGCACCTATGCCATCAGCCCCGGCACACCCCTGGCCCTCCTCTTTGCCCACTCCCACCTAGTGCCAGAGAAGGAGAAAGGCCTCCTCATCTCCATCCCCCACTCTGAGCTCTGGGCCATCACCCTTGCTGCCGACATGGCTACATTCCTCAAGGCCTCATATGCTCTGGTCCAGTTCACTGACACCTGCATTTTCACAGACTCCACCCTCATCCTTGCATGGAACCACGGCACCTCTCCAGATCAAGCCTACAAGTACCAATGAGTTGAGGAGATCAAGGCTACCCTCCCCAGCTCTGCCATTGCCCATGTCCCCAGTGATCAGAACCCGGTGGGAGGGAATGACTCGGTTGGAGGGAACGACTTCTTGCTGAGGCCCGGCACCTACTGGGAAGCTAGCGCTGCACTAAATCCTTGCATCCTTTCTCAATCACTCCAATCATGCCATGATTCAACCTACTCTTTCGTTTGGTTTCAGCCAATAAAAACTAGTAATAAAAACTGAGTCCCCGAAAAAAAAACCAGCAGACTGGCTCACCAAGCCCTGCAGCCTCAGAGAGATCATGGCCAAGGACAGCCTCTATGTCTACAGCCCCACCTTCCTCCACTCCTCCCCGGACCAGTGGCCCTGCTGGGCTCCAGCCATGGACCAGGCCATAAGCCCTGTCACCAAGGTGGTCCAGGCCGCAGCTGCTGCTCTCCTCAACCCCACTTCCATGGCACCAGAGGTGGACTACAGCTTGCCCCCAGCCTTGGCTGCAGCCACCAAGGCGCTTGCTGCCCCATCCATCCACCTCCCCTACTGTCATATCCCAGCCTTGGCAGCAGTTGCCAAGGCACATGCCGCACACACCATGCCCCATGGGTTCCTCATGCTCATTCCCCTCCAGCGCTACAACCAGTTCCAGCCTCTCCTCTCCATCAGTGCCAAGGTCCTCCATGCCATCCCCTGCCTTGCAGCCTACCTTGGCCTCCCAGAGCCCCAGCTGCCTGGCTTTTGCACCCCATCCTCCAGCAAGTTCAAGCTCCTAGCATCAGTCCAGGACTCACTGCTCAAGGACATCAACAACTCCGCCTACCAGGCCCTCATTGCTGATGCAGCTCAGGCAGACCAGTGTCCAGCCCAACCAGCAGTCCTTCTTGTCCGCCTCCAGCCCCAGGCCCAAGTCAACTGTAAAGGCTGCATCTGGGTGGGCAGTTGCTTCTCAGTGGCCAAGCCCTCAGGCCTCTCTCTGGACATGTTCCCAAGTCCATCATCCTGGGCTACCTCCGCCAGTGCTACTGGTTCATCAAGGGCAAGCTCACCATTGCTTTGGCCCTCAGGCACCTGCCAGATCTGCAAAGCACCTTGCCTTGCCCACCCAGCTGATGCTCAGCTCCCACCCCAGCACATCAGCCTCAACCACCATAACTTCTCCAACATCCTTGTTGACCAGGCAGGCCCATTCTTTGTCCAGCTCCCCAGTGGCCTGGTCAAGCAATAGGTCCTCATCATCAGCTGCACTGCATTCAGAGCCTTCCACCTATAACCACTCAAGGCCTACAGCACCCATGCCATCTGCAATGCTTTTGACCACTTCTGGAGCCGTCGCGGCATCACCACTGGCACCATCTGGCTAGACAATGCCACAGCCTTCCAGGCAGCTTCCAATGCCCTGGAGCCAGTCCTCCACTGCTTCTGCCAAGGCCTCCCTCTCCCCATTGGCCGTGTTGTCTCCAAGCATGACCTTCAGTTCCAGCTGACCCCCATCACGTCTCCCTGGCACCAAGGAGGAGTGGAGGAGATGGTCAACCTCCTCAAGGCCTCCCTCAAGCCCTGCCTCCTCTACAACCCAGTTGACAATGACCCCTTCAACACTCTTTTCAACCACATTGAGGCAGCAATCAACTCCCATCCCCTCTGCACCCTCAACGATGATCCCAACAACTTCAGCCTTCTCACCCAGCAGCTGTCCTAGCCTCCATGCCTCTCCCAGAGCTGGCCATCACCTCTCCCATCTGCACTGCTTACCTCTGGACTGCCCTCATCACCAAAGAGTCTGCCCTTGCCTGCTTCTGGCAAGACTTCCACCACCGCTACCTCCTGGCTCTCTGCAAGCAACATCTCCAAGCCACAGCTTACCAGGCCTCCAAGGCAGGCCATTGGCATTGCCCTCAGCTTCAGCCAGTTGTCAGCCATCCCTACCTCCTTGGCTCTGATGATGATCCCCACTCCACCTGGCACCTCTGTTGAGTCATGTCCACCAATCCCAACCCCACCAGCATCATCTGCTACATCACCATCTGTGACTCCAAGGGCCACATCTCCCGATGGGCCACTGCATATTTGGTGCCCCTCAAACTCAAAGCACCAAATGAAACAGGCTCTCTTCCTCCTCACCAAGCTGCCACTCCTTCTGGTGAAACTCAGGTGTCCAAGCTGGTGAATGAGCCAGTCCAGTCCACAGCAGATATCTGGGCTTCTACTGCCAACAAGGAGTGCAACTTCTTTATTCACCTCCATTGTCTCCATCCCCATTCCAACTAGCCCTCTTCTCTCCCCACCCCAGTGCCCTTGATTCCTTCCTCAGCTTAGGGCAGAAGCCTCTCATGTCCAGGGTAGAGTAGTTCCAGTGTAGTCAGGGAATTCACAAAATCATCAGATCCACCCAGCCTAGCACCCATGCTGGTGGCCTGAAAGGGCTCCACAATGATGGGGGGAGTGGCATGAGAGGGTGTTCAAAAAGTCTAGCCTCAACCTGCACTTGCTCTTGCAGTCTGAGTAGACATCCAGTGGTAGGGTAGCTCCTTCCTCTCCTACCTACCCCTCCTTCTCCTACCCCTTCTCTCTCTTCTCCAAGTTCTGATTCATGTGTCATGCACTTCTTCTTCTCCTGCCACAGGCATTCCAGTTGTTTTTGCTTCAGTTTTCAACTGGTCTCATCTTCCTGCTCAGCTTCTTCTTCCCGCCTCAGTGTTGTGCAAGCAGGCAGAAGTGTGAGCCAAGTTTCTCTATCATAGTCTGCCTTCTCTTTACGAGAAACATACTTCATAGGTATATCAGATTGAACCCAAGGGGATGCTTATCCCACCTTTCTAGAAGGTTCTCAGCTAGTGTCTGCCCTCTTTCTCCTACATACCCTTCACTTTTACCTACCTGGGCCTTGCCTTTCCCTCCACTCTTGCTTCACCCTGTGCCCACACAAACACCCTTTAATCACCTCACCTCACCCTATACCCAAAGGTGAACTTTGGTGATGTAGTTTTGTGTTGGTAGCTTCTAAGTTTTTAGTGGAGTTTGAAGGATGTTTAATTCTTGCTTTCTTTGATGAAGTAGGAATTCGCGGGGGCCCATTTTAGTTGCTTTGCTGAGTTTAGGATGCACTTTTAGTGTTTTACTCTTGCATTGCAACTGGTTATTACCCACCATATTCAGGAGAGAAAAGGGCAATCAAAAGAGAAAGAAGCCAAATGGACAAGACAGAGCATTGATGATACTATGAGGTGCGAGGAAGTGCTGAGGTCAAGCGTATTGGGATACCTGGTGACCGAGGAGCATGTGAAGAGCCTCGGCAGCAGCAGCCATGTCATCACCATGATTCAGCCCAGTGGATGTATCGTCTACGCTTGTGTTGTCTGTGATGGTTGCTGCTGCCTTCTTCCTATCCTCAGATCAGTCCACTTTCCACCCAGTAAATGCCTAGCACTTGGAAGAGCTGCCCTTGCCACAGAAGCAACACCACACGTCTCTCACAGTGGTTTTCAAGCCTAAGTTCAGGCCACAACTCACACCCGGGTTGTAGCACCTGCTAGTTGCTAGCCAAAAGTGGCTGCTATAGTTGAATTGGAGAATGAGAGACTCTGATTTTTGACCGCAGAGCGCATATATATATATGTCCGGATCTGGAAATGCTGGGAACAGGCGAATTCTCAACGGATTTGGACAAACTTTTTTTTCCCTGAAAGATTATGCTATTTTAGGAAGATCTGGAGGGGTAGACCCGGAATTTGAGCATTTGAAACATTACTTTTTTGGGTAGAAAGGTTGGAAAATGGGGTATGTTGAGAAATGGCGAATTCTCAACGGATTTGGACAAACTTTTTTTTGCTGAAAGGTAATAACATTTTAGAAAGATCTGGATGGGTAAACCCGGAATTTTAGCATTTGAAACATTACTTTTTTGGGTAGAAAGGTTGGAAAATGGGGTATGTTGAGAAATGGTGAATTCTCAACGGATTTGGACAAACTTTTTTTTTGCTGAAAGGTAATAACATTTTAGAAAGATCTGGATGGGTAAACCCGGAATTTGGGCATTTGAAACATTACTTTTTTGGGTAGAAAGGTTGGAAAATGGGGTATGTTGAGAAATGGCGAATTCTCAATGGATTTGGACAAACTTTTTTTTTGGGTGGAACTGGTCCCAAAGCATTTAAAACATTACTTTTCTGGGTAGAAAGTTGGAAAATTGCAATATGCGGTTTTTGCACTGTAGTACCTGAAGTCTTGAGAATTGCACAGAAGAGTTGATTTTTTTGTTCACTAGTCTTATATGTCAATTCTAAATCTGTGCTTACTTTTGAAATTGGTTGAGAAACCACAGACTTGATTTTTGAGTTACAAAGTATCATATAAAGGATGCGCTCTGCGGTCACCTATTGCGCTTTGCGCCATATACTTGTTAGTGCTACAAGTGACTTGTGCCGTCTGAATGGAATTGAACCATTAGGACTCCTTAACCCTATCCTGTGTTCTCCTGCTGCAAAATAAGATTGCTGGCAAGTCAGAATCAAGCAGCAAAAGCAAGGGTGAGTTAAAGACACCACCTTCGACTTTCACAGCTCAGAGTTCTCAGCAGTTTTGCTTCCCAAAACAGGAGCAAAAAGCTCCAAAAGTTGCCGTCAGCATGGACGCTGATCATATTAACCAGCTCATGCAGCGGCTGGGCCAACTCCAGCCTGGTCAGGCAGCGCCAAAGCCGCCTGGCAGTACTTCTTTGGCCGGAGTTCCCACATTTTCTGGGGAGGGCAAGATGACAGCGGAGGATTGGCTGAAGAGGGTGGAAGAGATCTTTTAAGGCCAACAGTGGCTTGAAGCCCAATGGCCCGCCATTGTGAGCCAGCTCCTCAAAAAAGGGGTACTGGAAGTCATCAGAGCCTTGCCTAATGATTGAAAAACTTGGGATTGCATAAAAAATTGCCTAAAACTCCATTTTGGTCAGGTTGAGCCTGGTTTTGTTTCAGCTCCTTTCAATGGCTGTGTGCAGGGCTCAGATACAATAAACGTCTATTTCCACCAACTTACAGAGGAAATAAAGGGGTGCTTTCCTCCCGCTGATGCTGATTTCACTCCAGGTCTGATGGCCAAGCTCAAAAAGAGCTACTTCCTTGTGGGTCTGTGGCCGGAAATATGGCTGATGATTTCATCATGTGGAGAGCCGCCAGCAACTCTAGAGGAGTGCCTGAGGGTAGCGAGACTGAGTGAGGTTCATTTAGGGCATGGCTCAGGAGCTGAAGCCGCCGGTTTGTCTGCTTTGTTTTACAAGACTGCCTGCCACGAACTTGAGGCCCTAGATCGGAAGGGTTCCAGTAGCAAGGATAAGCCTGGCTCATCAAAGGCTCCAGAGGACCAGTGTCCCTGGTGCTTGAAGCTTAGGCTTAGGCTTAGGCTTAGGCTTAGGCTTAGGCTTAGGCTTAGGCTTAGGCTTAGGCTTAGGCTTAGGCTTAGGCTTAGGCTTAGGCTTAGGCTTAGGCTTAGGCTTAGGCTTAGGCTTAGGCTTAGGCTTAGGCTTAGGCTTAGGCTTAGGCTTAGGCTTAGGCTTAGGCTTAGGCTTAGGCTTAGGCTTAGGCTTAGGCTTAGGCTTAGGCTTAGGCTTTAGGCTTAGGCTTAGGCTTAGGCTTAGGCTTAGGCTTAGGCTTAGGCTTAGGCTTAGGCTTAGGCTTAGGCTTAGGCTTAGGCTTAGGCTTAGGCTTAGGCTTAGGCTTAGGCTTAGGCTTAGGCTTAGGCTTAGGCTTAGGCTTAGGCTTAGGCTTAGGCTTAGGCTTAGGCTTAGGCTTAGACTTAGACATAGACTTGGGCTTAGTCTTAGGTTTAGGCTTAGGTCTAGACTTAGACTTAGGCTTAGTCTTAGTCTTAGGCTTAGACTTAGGTTTTAGGCTAGGTTCAGGTTTGAGGTTTAGGGTTAGGTTTAGGTTTAGGTTTAGGTTTTAGGTCTGGGTTTAGGTTTAGGTTGTTTAGGGTTTCAGGAGGGTTTGGGTTTAACTTTTGGCTTGGAGTTTTTAGGTTTTAGGCTTAGGTTTAGGTTTAGGGTTTTAGGTTTAGGCTTGACTTAGGTTTGGGTTTAGGGTTTAGGGTTTAGGTTTAGGTTTAGGGTTTAGGTTTGGGTTTAGGTTTAGGTTTAGGCTTAGGTTTAGGTTTAGGTTTAGGTTTAGGGTTTAGGCTTAGGTTCTAGGTTTGGGTTTAGGTTTTAGGTTTAGGTTTTGGCTTAGGGTTTGGGGGGGGGGGGGCGGGCGGGCCCCGCCCCCCCCGTGTCGTCTCTTTAGAGTTTTTAGGCTTAGGTTTGGGGTTTAGGTTTAAGTTTCGGTTTTAGGTTTAGGTTTTGGGTTTAGGTTTAGGCTTGGGTTTAGGTTTAGGCTTGGGCTTAGGTTTAGGTTTAGGTTTGGGTTTGGGTTTTAGGTGTTAGGTTTGGGCTTGGGTTTAGGTTTTGGTTAGGGCTTAGACTTGTTTGAGGTTTAGGTTTTAGGTTTGGGTTTGGACTTAGGCTTAGGTTTGGGTTTGGGGTTTGGGTTTAGGTTTAGGTTTAGGTTTAGGGTTTAGGGCGCCCCTTTGGGTTTGGGTTGGGTTTAGGGGTTCTAGGTTTAGGTTTAGGTTTAAGTTTGGTTTGGGTTTCAGGTTTGGGTTTAGGTTTAGGCTTAGGCTTAGGCTTAGGCTTAGGCTTAGGCTTTAGGCTTAGGGTTTGAGCTCAGGGCTTAGGCTTAGGGGCTTAGGCTTTAGGCTTAGGTCTTAGGCTTAGGCTTAGGCTTAGGCTTAGGCGTTAGGCTTGAGGCTTAGGCTTAGGCTTAGGCTTTAGGCTTTAGGCTTAGGCTTAGGTTTTAGGCTTAGGCTTAGGCTTAGGCTTAGGCTTAGGTTTAGGCTTAGGCTTAGGTTGGGTTCAGGTTTGAGGTTCAGTTTTATAATTTTTAGTTCAGAATTTCTAGGTTCAGAATTTTAGGTTCAGGTTCAGGTTTGAGGGTTTGAGGTCTTAGGCTTTAGGCTTAGGCTTAGGCTTAGGCTTAGGCTTTAGGCTTAGGCTTAGGTTTAGGTTTAGGCTTCTAGGCTTAGGGTTTAGGTTTGAGGTTTAGGCTTGAGGTTTAGGGTTTAGACTGTTCTAGGTTTAGGTTTGGAGGTTCAGGTTTTAGGTTTAGGTTTGGTAGGTTCAGGTTTGTAGTTTGGCTAGGGTTTGAGGTTTAGGTTTGAGGTTTTAGGTTTTGGTTTAGGTTTTAGGTTCTAGGTTTAGGTTTTAGGTTTAGGTTTGGGTTTGAGGTTTAGGTTTGAGGTTTAATTTAGGTTTAGGTTTAGGTTTAGGTTTTAGGTTTGAGGTTTAGGTTTGAGGTTCTAGGTTTTAGGTTTGAGGTTTAGGTTTGAGGGTTTGAGGTTTAGGTTTTAGGTTTGGGCAGGAGGTTTTAGGTTTTAGGTTTAGAATTTCTAGGTTTTGAGGTTCAGGTTTCTAGGTTTAGGTTTAGGTTTTTAGGTTTAGGTTTTAGGTTTAGAGGTTTGAGGTTTGTAGGTTTAGGTTTAGGTTTAGGTTTTAGGTTTAGGTTTAGGTTTAGGTTTTAGGGAACTCCAGGTTTAGGTTTGAGTTCTGAGGTTTAGGTTGTAGGTTCTAGGTTTAGGTGTTCAGAATTTGGTTAGGTTTAGGGTTTAGGTTTGAGATTAGTTTAGGTTTTAGGTTCTAGGTTCAGGTTTAGGTTTAGGTTTCAGGTTTTTAGGTTCAAGGTTTTTAGGTTTGAGGTTTGTAGGTTTAGGGTTCTAGGTTTGAGGCTTGAGGTTCAGGCTTTAGGTTTGCAGAATTCAAGGTCCAGCCCGGTTTTTAGGTTTAGGTTTTAGGGTTTTAGGGTTTTAGGTTTGAGGTTTGAGGTTTAAGGTTTTAGGTTTGAGGGTTTGAGGTTTCGAGGTTTTGAGGTTCTAGGTTCAGGTTTTAGGTTCAAGTGATAGGTCCAGCTGAGACAGTCTAACATGAACCAGGTTTGAACCAAGCCGAATACTTGAGATTGCATACTTTAATAATTCAGAATTCGCAGGCTTTGCACTTCTGCAGGTTTAGGGTTCTAGGCTTTCCAGCATTTCTAATAATTCCAATACTTTTGAGACTTCTCTCAGGTTTGAGGACAACTTCAGACTTCTAGGGTTCTAATAATTCAGATTTTAGTTTCTAGGTCTCCCAGGACCTCCAGGGTCCCAGGCTTTGGTTGGGTTGAGAGACTCTCAGGTTTTAGGTTTGAGGTTCAATAATTCAGACCCAACATATCAATCACACCACAGTCAGGCTGAGCCAAACCCAAAACGCCCAGGAGCCCAGACCACAGTTTCAGACCAATACCTCCAGAACGCAGGCTCCACCCACCCACCGCCCAGAACCCTCAGACCACAGCCGCCCACAGGTCAGGTTCCAGAGGTCCTTAGGTTCCAGCCGAGCACGCCCACACCACACAGCCAGACCAAAAGTCCATAGCTTCATACCATACCCAGATTGGTTCACAGTAGGTTTTCCAGAGGCTTCTAGAATTTCTAATAAGTTCAAATAATTCAATAATTTCCAGAATTTCCAGCAAATCTAGAATTTCGTTTAGAATTTCAGAATTTCTAGAATTTCCAGAATTTCCAGAATTTCCAAAATTTCAAAACTTTGAGAAGTTTCAGGAAATTCTGAGAATTCAAGTTTAGGTTCCAGAATTCCAGAATTTGAGAATTTGTCTAGAATTCCAGAATTTCAGAAGTTCCAGAATCTTCCAGAAAGTTCTAGAATTTCAGATTTGAGAATTGAGAATTCGAGAATTTCAGGTTCAAGTTTCCAGAATTTCTAGAATTTCCAGAATTTTTAGAGTTTTCTAGAATTTCTAGATTTTCTAGAATTTCCAGAATTTCCAGAATTTTTGAATTCCAGAATTCAGGAATTCGCAGAATTTGGTTTGAGAATTCCAGAATTTTCAGAATTTTGGCTCAGAATTTCGAGAATTTCTAGAATTTCATTAGACTTCTAGGGCAATTTTGAATTGTTCTAGGGGTCAATTTCGGTTTTCAGGAATTTCTAGGGTTTCGAGAGTTTCAGGAATTGTCCAGAATTTTCAGAACTTTGAGGAATTCCAGACTTCTCAGGGTTTTCAGAGACTTTTACCGTTCTAGGTTTGAGTTTTAGCAATTTGCAGAATTTCTAGAATTCAATAGTTCCAGATTTGGGTTCAGATTTTTCAGAAAATTTTGAGAATTTCTAGAATTTCCTAGAATTTTCTAGAATTCCAGAATTTCTAGAATTTCGGTTCAAGTTTCAGGTTCAGTTTTCAGAATTTCTAGAATTTAGCTAGAAGTTAGGTTCAGAATGTTCTAGAATTTTCAGCATTTAGGTTGAAGGTTCAGACTTCTAGGTTTGAATTTCTAGATTTGAGGTTTCTAGATTTGGGTTTAGGTTCTGAGGTTTGTTTTGAGGTTTAAGACTTCAGGTTCTAGACTTTGGAGGTTGAGACTCCAGGTTCGAGTTCCAGATTCAGGTTTCCAGGCAATTTTCAGGTCAAGGTTTGAGGTCTTAATAAGTTCAGGGTCTCAGGGTTTTAGTAGATACCTCAAGGTTTATTTCTCAGACTTTGAGAATTCAGGGTCTCAGAATTCCAGAATTTGAGGGCTCAGAAGTTTCAAGGGCTCCAGGTTCTAGTTCAATGCTTTAGGTCTAGGTTCCAGGTTCTAGAACTCCAAGGCTTTCCAGGTTCTAGGTTCTGAGGTCTCAGGGTTGAAGGGCTCTCAGGTCTAGGGGCTCTAGGTCTCAGGTTCTGGAGGTCTCAGGGTTAGAATGTTCTTAGGTTTAGGTCTGGTAGGTTTAGGTCTTTAGGGTTTGTAGGTTTAGGTTTAGGTTTGAGGGTTCTAGGTTTTAGGTTCTAGGTTTAGGTTTAGGTTTAGGTTCTAGGTTTAGGCTTAGGTTCTAGGTTTAGGTTTAGGTTCTAGGTTTAGGTTTAGGTTTAGGTTTAGGTTTAGGTTCTAGGTTTGAGGTTTAGGTTTAGGTTCTAGGTTTAGGTTCTAGGTTTAGGTTTAGGTTCTAGGTTTTAGGTTTAGGTTTAGGTTTGAGGGTTTAGGTTTAGGTTTAGGTTTAGGTTTAGGTTTTTAGGTTCTAGGTTTTAGGTTTAGGATTTCTAGGTTTAGGTTTAGGTTTTAGGTTTTAGGTTTTAGGTTTTAGGTTAGGCTTAGGTTTAGGCTTAGGCTTTGAGCTTAGGCTTAGGCTTAGGCTTAGGCTTAGGCTTAGGTTTGGGCTTTAGGTTAGGCTTAGGCTTTAGGCTTAGGTTCTAGGGTTTAGGGTTAGGCTTAGGCTTAGGCTTAAGCTTAGGCTTAGGCTTAGGCTTAGGCTTAGGCTTAGGCTTAGGCTTTAGGCTTAGGCTTAGGCTTAGGCTTAGGCTTAGGGTTTAGGGTTAGGCTTAGGCTTAGGCTTAGGCTTTAGGCTTAGGCTTTTAGGCTTAGGCTTTAGGCTTAGGCTTAGGCTTAGGCTTAGGCTTAGGCTTAGGCTTAGGCTTAGGCTTAGGCTTAGGCTTAGGCTTAGGCTTAGGCTTAGGCTTAGGCTTAGGCTTAGGCTTAGGCTTAGGCTTAGGCTTAGGCTTAGGCTTAGGCTTAGGCTTAGGCTTAGGCTTAGGCTTAGGCTTAGGCTTAGGCTTAGGCTTAGGCTTAGGCTTAGGCTTAGGCTTAGGCTTAGGCTTAGGCTTAGGCTTAGGCTTAGGCTTAGGCTTAGGCTTAGGCTTAGGCTTAGGCTTAGGCTTAGGCTTAGGCTTAGGCTTAGGCTTAGGCTTAGGCTTAGGCTTAGGCTTAGGCTTAGGCTTAGGCTTAGGCTTAGGCTTAGGCTTAGGCTTAGGCTTAGGCTTAGGCTTAGGCTTAGGCTTAGGCTTAGGCTTAGGCTTAGGCTTAGGCTTAGGCTTAGGCTTAGGCTTAGGCTTAGGCTTAGGCTTAGGCTTAGGCTTAGGCTTAGGCTTAGGCTTAGGCTTAGGCTTAGGCTTAGGCTTAGGCTTAGGCTTAGGCTTAGGCTTAGGCTTAGGCTTAGGCTTAGGCTTAGGCTTAGGCTTAGGCTTAGGCTTAGGCTTAGGCTTAGGCTTAGGCTTAGGCTTAGGCTTAGGCTTAGGCTTAGGCTTAGGCTTAGGCTTAGGCTTAGGCTACCAGCTGGACCAGAACATCAGCATCTGCAAATACCTTTTTTGGATGGGTCAGATGGATCAGAGCTGTCACCACCTTCACCCCAGTTGCCTACTCCAGCTGGACCAGAGCTGCAACGCCCTCAAACATCTTTGAACAGGTCAGATGGGCCAGAGCTGTCACCGCCTTCACCAGAGTCGCCAGAGTCACCACAGCCTCCAATTGGCAGCAGCTGAATATCATGTACAACTTTTGCACCAAAATGAATTTGCCTCCCATCCATGTATTTTCTTTTCCAATTTTATGCTATTTTTTACTATTTGGCAAAAATTTTTAGAAGGCTCATCGAAAGGACAACATTTTTTGCCAGCAGTTTCTCCATCAAACATGCCACCTGCTCCAATCGGGCCAGTTCAGAAACATTGCCCACTTTTCGGTACTCTTCTTTTTTGTTTTGCATAGTCTCAAAATAAATAGGACTTTTTATATGCTTGCTTTTCAACAATTTTTGAAACTTTAAAATTGATTGCTGAAATAATCTAGTATCAGTTTTGGCCAAAAACCAATCAAAATTGCGTTGTTGAAAGGGTTGCTTTCAAAACTGAAACTGGTTTAGGAGCTGTACAAAGGCATGGTGTACCTGGAGCTGGTGGAGCCTCGCGAGCGATCGCCAGTTCAAGCTCACATGCCTATTCCCTTGATCACCATTCACCACCACCCTAACCTGCCATGCACCTCCTCAGCCTCAGCTTGCTACTCTTCTTCTTCCTCTACTTTTTCAGGAAATGCAGCAGGGCAGCAGGAGCAGCAGTTATCGGAAGCCGAAAAGTGCAAAGCTGTGGATGCAAAGCGCCATCTCACTGTTTCAAACATATTGAAGAATGCCAGCATGAAGATGGAGCCGCTGGTGCTCAAAGGAGAGGGGAGAGGAGGAAGACAAGGAAGGTGAAGAAGGTCAGCAAGAGCTGTGCCACAAGGGAGAAATCACCCAAAAACTAACCATTTTATATTTGCACGCTCCTCGTCCAATTTCAGCAGCACCAGCAGAATGCACAAACTTTTTTAGCTTGCATGAACACTTTTATGCACATATTTTAATTGTTTTTTAATGTTTTTGTGGATTTGATGATGATTGAAACCAATAAATGTTTTCAACAAATTCCATGTCAAATATGATTTCAAAACTGGCTTTATTTAGCCAAAGATATTTTTTGACTTGGCCGCAGGCCACCTGCGGCTATTTTGCGCCGTTGCAGGCTGCCTGCCGCAAGCAGGACAGTTAGAGCTCTGGAGGCTGTAGGACATGGGTGCGGAGGTCCCGGAGCATAGCCTAGCATGCAAGCATGCTAAGCAAAGCATAGGGGCCGTGGAATATTGGAATATTTAGCATTTAACTTGAGCTTATTATTAGTCTTGCTTTTTGGCAAAGTCTACAAAATCTTTTTACTTTTCTAATCAAAAAAACTTTTTAGAACATAAAAATCTAGCCAGGTGAACAAATCCAAGGACAATGAACCAGTCAAAGAACATGACCTGCAAGGATGAGGCAATCTTGGAGGCCATGACCAATGCACTAACGTCCATGTCTATGCAGCAGCAGAAGAAAAAGACGGAAGCTCGTGTGGCTGGGAATGACAATCAGGGCAAGGTACATTGCTTACTGGAGGAACTCTCCGTCAAGAACATGGTCACTGCAATAGCGTAAGTCAAATATTCTCCCCAGCAACATCAGTACTATTTTGAATTTTGACTGAAACAGCATTGTTTCATTTTTTAAAAGCTAAACTAAAATTGAGGAAGCCTTTGACCTGAGCATGGACTTTTCTGCTTTTGCCAACTTCCTCTTCCTCCAGCTCAATGACTTTTCCTGTGATGAGGAGATGGATTACCTATCCAAATATGACCACTTGTATGAGGTAGTTGGGCAATTGGCTTAGCCTCAAATAGATCCAGAGCAAAGAAAGCATATTGCAGATGATATTGCAAACTGGCAGTGGCGTGTACAAGTTCATCTGCAGCATGATCAGCCTCGTTGGGAAGGCCATGCTCAATGAAACGCTGGTCACCAGCCTCATGGCCAGCTTGCCCTATCACACGGTTTGTCCTTTCTTTCTTTCCTTCCTTTCCTTCCTTCCTTTCCTTTCCAAAACCGATTATTGTGCCTGCAGCGAGGACTTCCCCCAGCGAACGTGGAAGACAAGGAGGAGGAAGAATGGCCAGAGGAGGAGGAGGAAGAGGAGGAGGACATAGACGATGAGGAGTAGGAGAAAGAGGAGAAGGAGGAAAGGAAGAGAAGGAGGAGAAGGAGGAGAAGGAGGAGAAGGAGGAGAAGGAGGAGAAGGAGGAGAAGGAGGAGAAGGAGGAGAAGGAGGAGAAGGAGGAGAAGGAGGAGAAGGAGGAGAAGGAGGAGAAGGAGGAGAAGGAGGAGAAGGAGGTTCCAATCCTCTCAGTTCACCGGCAGCTTAGAGCAGATGACCTCCCTCTCCAGTCATTGTGGTCAATTTAAGCCAAATCAGTCTAATAGCTTCCTAACAAAAATGGGAATTTGGAGGAGGCTCAGCCCGCGGCCATGCAGATGGAGGTGAAAGTAGGCAATGAAGCATGGACGATGCGACTGGTTCCACTGGATGGCTTCAACAAGGTTGGACCAGTCCTAGAATCTAAGATGATCAGAAATGGCTGTGCTTTTTGAGGACTTGGCAAAGGAGTCAGAGAAGGAGGAAGAGGAAGAAGAGGACTCTGAATGGGAGACTGAAACAGAGATGGAGATGGAGACTGAGACAGAGACAGAGACTGAGACGGAGACAGAGTCAGAGTCGGAGATGGTGTGTACAACATGTACGATTTGCAATTTTGTTGTCTGAGATCTGTACTTTTTTTAAGGCTACTGGTTTATTTTTTTAAAAATTCAAATGAAAACTTAAAAATTTAAAACAAGAAAATTTCCCCAAAAATACATTTTTAGGATGTTGCTTAAAGAACCAGGCAGTTGCTTTATCTGTACTTTTTTTGCTTGCGCTTTATCTGTACTTTCTTTAAGGCTATTCCAAGCTTTAGGCAACAGTCTTAAAAATCCAAAAAAACTTGGTTTATTTTGTTAAAAATTCAAATGAAAAATTAAAAATTTAAAACAAGAAAATTTCCCCAAAAATACATTTTTAGGCTCTTGCTTAAAGAACCAATTCATGTCCTTGTTCAAAAAATTTGTACCTCATTTGTGTGCAATAAACCATTTTCTTGTTCCAATTGTCAATCAATTACCCTTACCAGCCAAGTCTGGTATTAAAATACTTTGCTGAGCAAATTTGACTTCTTGCTCTAATATTTCTGCAACCAAGGACAGACAACAAAGCTCTTTTCCACAGCAAAGCTCCAACAGCATGTTTGCCGACCAAGTTGTCAAGTAGTCCTTTATAACAGTGCCATTTTAAAAAGAAGATTATATGCAAAGGCTAGCATTGCAGTGCTTGCATCTGGCAATGCACCTACACCGCTGGACGCAAGCTCCAACTACTGCTCCGGATGGCCGAGGTGTACATTGAAGACCCACACAAGCACATGTATACCATGATGCAGGTACCATTTTGCCTCTGTTGTCTCATTCACTATTAACAAAATAGGCCTGGGGCGTTTTGGCTGCAGGACTTTGTGACAAAAGATAACACGAGACATCTTTGCCAGTTTTGTGCTCAGCTTTACTGGGTGCAATCTGATCAAAGCCATGCTGGATCCTGTCTCTGCCGAAGTACATTTTAGGAGCTAATCACAAAATAACAAATTATAAAAAACTTGATTCTATGTTGGATTATAGATACCCAACTTTTTGCTGAACCCAGTGGTTTGGGGCTACATCTTCGTGGAGTGGATGCCGGGAGCCAACTTGCAGCTGCCTTCACCTCCTGCGCCAATCATGCCCTGCCCGCCCACTGGCCCTCCACCCACCGGTCCTCTGCCCAAGAACCTGTTCATGATTCCCAATCCCATCCCCTTCCCCCAAGCCTCCCTCCTTCCTCCAGGCTTTATCCCTCCCATTGATTGACCCAATCCAACAGCAGCCTCTCAATTGATCGTGCAAGATTATTAAGCCTCCTCAAAAGCGCTTGCCTCTTTCCATGTCTTCTTACAACATTGGTGAGAATCAGGGTTCCAAGGTCTTCAAGCCATTTATGTAAATATGATCCATGCCGTTTTTCCCAAACTTTTGTTTCTCATGCTTGTTTACAAGTCTCACGATGTGCAATTTCTGTGCCATTCACAAGTTTTTACATTTCAAAGTATTTTAATGCATACACTTTTTCTCAAAGAAACACTTGGATATAAAAAATTAAATGATTGATCTTGCATTGCCAATGAAACATGGCATGCCTTGGTGGCATGCAGACATCCACTTCTAGCAGTCTTCTAGCAGCCTTTCATGCCTATTTAGTGGGCAGTTTTGCTTTACTATGAATGCTGAGATTGACCACTCACCATTTTCCTTTAAGCTTCATATGAAACATGGACATATCTAGTAGAAATTTTTAAATGCGCAATTTAATATTGATTACTAAGCTTAATTTCCATTTCGATAATATACATACAATCATTCAAAAAATCAATATCTAAAACAATCACTTTTCTACCCACTTGGAAATTTTTGTAAAGTAGGTGCCTCCAAGCCTGGTTTTACCCAACATATTCAGGTAACCCTTTTGTCAAAACGCTCCATAAGCTCTTCAAAACTTGGCAATCCAAAACGTGTCAAAGAGCAAAACTTGCAAAAAAGGGAGCCATATCAGAATAGTCACTAGACGGTGATCCCGTTAGCCCCAGCCAGCCCAGCCCCAGTGCTCCCTCCATTGTTCCCTCCACTGCCCCCTCTGCTCTTCTTCTTCAGCTCCTCTTCCTTGCTTTTATCCTCCAAATTGAGAGTCGGTTCCATGGCCTGGATAGCATCTTGGAGAGCTAAAAAAGTACCTGATGCGGAGGGGGTCGAGGGGGAAATGGTGTGGAACGATGAGCCATCTGATACTGTGGAGGCTTCTCTTCATTGTCAGAAGGCAGAAAGAACACACCGTTCTCATCAATTGTATCAAAAATCTGCATGGGGATTTTTTGATAGAATACTGTTGAGATGTTCTGGCCTGTGAGAGATGCGTTTTGGGAGATTGTTTTGGTTTGTAACTTGCCAGATCTTTCTGCAGCTGACCATATGTGCCTTCTTTTTGATTACATTCCAAAAGCATCTCAGGCCATCTACCAACCAGCAAGAAACATGTAGCTGATTTCACACAAGCATGGACTGTGAAAGCCCTTTTTTTAAAAAAAAGTAGTCGATGCAAATTTATCAGACTGCTACCTATTACCAAATCTTTTGACCAAAACAATTGTCAAAAAAGGAATGAATTTAGGCTTTTTGCATTTACAAGCATTTACATGCATTTATGCATTTATATTTTATTATTTATTTTTGTAGAAAATTGCAAAAGTGTTTTGTTTTTAAATTGAATCTTGGAGGAGGATTTATTATAGACATTTAATCATCCACTAAAGATCCCAAAAACATCTTGGAAGCCAAGTCCATATTGTCCAGAGCCCCACGGGATGTCGTGCTTGCAGCTGTCCATCCAACACTGCCAGCAGCAGATGCAGCGGTGGTAGCTGGCCGGAGGCTGAGGTGACATATACTGCAGGGCAAACAGGGTATCGGAGAACTAGAACTTGACTGCCATGACCCACTCCATTTCTTCTTTGGGCTGCTGTGAACTTGACTGCTACTGCACCAGTTACTTGAAGGCTGTGACTGATTTTCAATAGCATGCTTTATCCTTTAAAACTAATTTGTTTGTGTATAATTTAGATTGAAACTTGTGTGTAAAAGATAATCTGAACAGCAAGATTACAAACTAATAATTCCCCCTTTTTTCCCTCCTTGCACGCCCTCTTCTTTATTCCTCCTCCCCTCTTGTCCTCTCCTCCTCTCCTCCTCTTCTCCTCTTCTTCTCTCCTCTTCCCTCTCCACTCCAATTTGTCTCATAAAAATGAAATGTGGGCAGAGCCAAGATCTACAGGTATGAATTGCCTGGGAACGGCCTTCAGTTGGAGCAAAAAGAAGGAGGCAATGTTGGTGTCATGGCATTGCCCAAACTCTAGGAACGCTTTTCATGTCATGATTTCATGCTGGGAATTTGTCTCAATGGTCGCTGGGAGCCAACGGCAGCGTTTCCACAAGACCTACAATAGCCTGGAAACGGCCTTCAGTGTTGGAGCCGCTGAGAGTGAGAGCAAAAGTTGGTGGCATGCTATTGCCCAACTCTAGGAATGCATTTCTCCTCTTCTCCCCTCCTCCTTGCCTCCTCCTCATCTCCTCCAATTTGCGCCACTCCTTTCAGCTACAGTCAGCCAGCAATTGTGAAGCCAAATGCTCGCCATGGTGCCCACTTGTCGCCATCCTGCCTACAATACCAGAAGCGATTGTTTGCTGCGCTACAAGATTCTTGCCCTTTGCCCTTTGCCTTTCGCCCTTTGCCTTGCCCTTTGCCCTTTTGCCTTTCAAGGCATGACAAATGAGGAGACCACCCACAGAGGCTTGCCATTTTCAGGAAGAGCCTCCTTGCCTGCCCGGGCAGCCCGCTCGAGCCTGCTGCCACCGAAACATAAGCCAAGCCCGCTTTCTCCTGCCCATGCCACAAAATTTTGGTCGTTTTCCTTTTCTATGTACTTTTATTGCAGTCATCCTATCTTACCTTTGCATCCGCTAGCTAGTTTCTCTAAACCATCCAGTTTTCAAATCCATTTCCTTTATCACCCTTTATAATCAGCCATGTTAACCAAGAGGCACCCTCCAATTTGCACCAGCTGTTTAGATTAGCACGTTTTTATCAATGTGATTGTGACAATTTCAAATTTGTTTGCTTGCGTTAAAAAAATTATGCTTTGAATGATCATTTTCAATCATTTGCTACATTTTCAATATATTTGATTGAGCACTTTGCAGACCAAATTTTGTAATAAGTAAATTATCTTCACATAGCTATGCATTTAGTTTCTTTTAAAGCAATACTTTTTTCCAATGACCAAAATCAATGCCAATGACCAAAATAAGAGAAAATCTCAATCAATTTGAATTAGTTTGTGCAGTATAGAAAAACTTGGCCGTGTGGGAGACAGGTTTGGTGCTAGAGGGGTAATTCGAGGGGAGGACGGGAAGGAGAGGGGGAGGAGAGGGGATGAGGGGCAGGGGAGGGGAAACGCATCGCTGGCCTTGCTGAACTCAAACTCATCTTTGCCGTCCTTGCCACCAGAATCTGCCTCAAGACCAGGGCTGCTCTCTACCTCCATTGTCAAGTGCGAGTTTTCTTCAAAGTTTTCTTTTCTTTGAGCTTTGAGGGGAGGAGGGGAGGAGAGGGGAGGAAAAGAGGGGAGCAAAGTGGATAGACTAACCTTTCCAGCAGCCGATTGTGGAGCAGAGGCTATTGACGATCTTAAACTCCTCAGCCTTGTCATCCAAGTCCCTCAGCTCCATCGCACGCTGCAACGTACCTAAACCTCCTCCTGTTCCCCGCTCTCACTTCTACTGCCAAAATGGGAGACAAACTTTTTGGCCCGGGAGCAAAGGACTTGGCTGCCGATGGCCCTGCTGCCATACCCCCATCCACTGCTTCCCCCACTGCCTCTGCTACAGACTCTGCCACTGCCTCCCCACATACCTTCCATATGACCCGCCCCCCACGCTCTATGCACCACACACACACACACACTATTAATGCTTCCACGCTTCCACGCTCCATGCACCACACACACGGCACACATAAAAGACTGCGGCTGATATAAAAAGAATGAAGCTGATTATTTAGCATCACTTGTATGATGCTCAAGTACCTATTTACTTGATTTATTTAATCTATTTAAGAGACGGAGTCCTTAATTTAATTTAATTTATAATCATTATACCAGTCATCGAATCATAGGCTCATAAACGTAGACTCATAATAGCTCTAATTTAATAATATTTAATTTAATATATTTATTAATTTTATTTTATTAATATATTTTTAATAAATTAATTATGGCTAAAACTGCGCAGATTTTTGAATTCAAATTTCCCACGCCTACCCTGTTCTTTCCTTGATTTTGGGATGATCTACTTTATCATGTGTATCCACTTCCAATTATGATGAGGGCTAACATTGGGCGGTCCTCAATTAGTAAGTAGCTATCTTTGTCCACCCCATAGCATTCTAGCTCATTACAGTCACTTTGCTACTGGTCTAAGCTATGCTATCTATTGGCTCCGCGCGAGTGAGTGCTTCTACCATTGAACCATAAAAATTGCA
>JASANA010003501.1:0-21374 GCA_030248095.1 Ptycholaimellus sp. GST1_10 | reverse complement strand
AGAGGAGAGTAACCCGACAGAGGCTGCCCACAGGACGGAGGTGACGACGGCAGAGCCTGGGCTGGCCCTGGTGACAGCAGAAGCCCGGTCGACAGCTCTGGTGCCCAGCACAGCTGGAGTTGGAGAGGAAAGAGGAGAGTAACCCGACAGAGGCTGCCCTCAGGAAGGAGGTGATGACGGCAGAGCGGGGGCTGGCCCTGGTGACAGCAGAAGCCCGGTCGACAGCTCTGGTGCCCAGCACAGCTGGAGTTGGAGAGGAAAGAGGAGAGGAAACCCAACAGAGGCTGCCCTCAGGAAGGAGGTGATGAATGCAGAGTGGGGGCCTGGCCCTGGTGAGAGCAGCAGCCCCTGTCAGCTTGGTCACGCTCCGTGCCCAGAGACAGCTGGAGTTGGAGAGGAAAGAGGAGAGGAACCCAACACAGGCCTGGCCCTCAGGAAGGAGGTGATGACGGCAGAGCGGGGGCTGGCCCTGGTGCCAGCAGAGAGCCTGGTCGACAGCTCTGGCGCCCAGCGCAGCTGGAGTTGGAGAGGAAGAGGAAGAGGAACCCGACAGAGGCTGCCCTCAGGAAGGAGGTGACGACGGCAGAGCGGGGGCTGGCCCTGGTGACAGCAGAAGCCCGCGGTCGACAGCTCTGGTGCCCAGCGCAGCTGGAGTTGGAGAGAAAAGAGGAGAGTAACCCTACAGAGGCTGCCCTCAGGAAGGAGGTGACGACTGCAGAGCGGGGGCTGGCCCTGGCGAAAGCAGAAGCCCGGTCTACAGCTCTGGTGCCCAGCACAGCTGGAGTTGGAGAGGAAAGAGGAGAGTAACCCGACAGAGGCTGCCCTCAGGAAGGAGGTGACGACGGCAGAGCGGGGCTGGCCCTGGTGACAGCAGAAGCCCGGTCGACAGCTCTGGGTGCCCAGCGCAGCTGGAGTTGGAGAGGGAAAGAGGAGAGTAACCCGACAGAGGCTGCCCTCAGGAAGGAGGTGACGACGGCAGAGCGGGGGCTGGCCCTGGTGACAGCAGAAGCCCGGTCGACAGCTCTGGTGCCCAGCGCAGCTGGAGTTGGAGAGGAAAGAGGAGAGAGTACCCAGAGGCTGCCCTCAAGGAGGTGACGACGGCAGAGCGGGGCTGGCCCCTGGTGACAGCAGAAGCCCGGTCGACAGCTCTGGTGCCCAGCGCAGCTGGAGTTGGAGATGAAAGAGGAGAGTAACCCGACAGAGGCTGCCCTCAGGAAGGAGGTGATGACGGCAGAGCGGGGGCTGGCCCTGGTGACAGCAGAAGCCTGGTCGACAGCTCTGGTGCCCAGCGCAGCTGGAGTTGGAGAGGAAAGAGGAGAGTAACCCGACAGAGGCTGCCCTCAGGAAGGAGGTGACGACGGCAGAGCGGGGGCTGGCCCTGGTGACAGCAGAAGCCCGGTCGACAGCTCTGGTGCCCAGCGCAGCTGGAGTTGGAGAGGAAAGAGGAGAGTAACCCGACAGAGGCTGCCCTCAGGAAGGAGGTGATGACGGCAGAGCGGGGGCTGGCACTGGAGACAGCAGGAAGCCCCGTCCACAGCTCTCGGGTGCCCAGCGCAGCTGGAGTTGGAGAGGAAGAGAGGAGAGTAACCCGACAGAGGCTGCCCTCAGGAAGGAGGTGACGACGGCAGAGCGGGGGCTGGCCCTGGTGACAGCAGAAGCCCGGTCGACAGCTCTGGTGCCCAGCGCAGCTGGAGTTGGAGAGGAAAGAGGAGAGTAACCCGACAGAGGCTGCCCTCAGGAAGGAGGTGATGACGGCAAAGCGGGGGCTGGCCCTGGTGACAGCAGAAGCCCGGTCGACAGCTCTGGTGCCCAGCGCAGCTGGAGTTGGAGAGGAAAGAGGAGAGTAACCCGACAGAGGCTGCCCTCAGGAAGGAGGTGACGACGGCAGAGCGGGGCTGGCCCTGGTGACAGCAGAAGCCCGGTCGACAGCTCTGGTGCCCAGCGCAGCTGGAGTTGGAGAGGAAAGAGGAGAGTAACCCGAGGGGGTGGGGGGGGGGGGGGGGGGGGGGTGGGGGGGGGGGGGGGGGGGGGGGGGGGCCGCTTGTCCGGTTGTCAGAGGCTGCCCTCAGGAAGGAGGTGATGACGGCAGAGCGGGGGCTGGCCCTGGTGACAGCAGAAGCCCGGTCGACAGCTCTGGTGCCCAGCGCAGCTGGAGTTGGAGAGGAAAGAGGAGAGTAACCCGACAGAGGCTGCCCTCAGGAAGGAGGTGACGACGGCAGAGCGGGGGCTGGCCCTGGTGACAGCAGAAGCCCGGTCGACAGCTCTGGTGCCCAGCGCAGCTGGAGTTGGAGAGGAAAGAGGAGAGTAACCCGACAGAGGCTGCCCTCAGGAAGGAGGTGATGACGGCAGAGCGGGGGCTGGCCCTGGTGACAGCAGAAGCCCGGTCGACAGCTCTGGTGCCCAGCGCAGCTGGAGTTGGAGAGGAAAGAGGAGAGTAGAGAGAGGGTGTGATGGAGAGGGGGTGGCGTGGGGAGCAGAAGCGTCTAAAGTCTGGTGCCAGCGCAGCTGGAGTTGGAGAGGAAGAGGAGAGTAACCGACAGAGGCTGCCCTCAGGAGCAGAGGTGATGAGGCAGAGCGGGGCTGGGCCGGCGGAAGAGCCGGTCGAAGCTCTGGCGCCGTGAGTGGAGTGGAGAGGAAGAGGAGAAGACCCGACAGAGGCTGCCCTCAGGAAGGAGGTGACGACGGCAGAGCGGGGGCTGGCCCTGGTGACAGCAGAAGCCCGGTCGACAGCTCTGGTGCCCAGCGCAGCTGGAGTTGGAGAGGAAAGAGGAGAGTAACCCGACAGAGGCTGCCCTCAGGAAGGAGGTGATGACGGCAGAGCGGGGGCTGGCCCTGGTGACAGCAGAAGCCCGGTCGACAGCTCTGGTGCCCAGCGCAGCTGGAGTTGGAGAGGAAAGAGGAGAGTAACCCGACAGAGGCTGCCCTCAGGAAGGAGGTGACGACGGCAGAGCGGGGGCTGGCCCTGGTGACAGCAGAAGCCCGGTCGACAGCTCTGGTGCCCAGCGCAGCTGGAGTTGGAGAGGAAAGAGGAGAGTAACCCGACAGAGGCTGCCCTCAGGAAGGAGGTGATGACGGCAGAGCGGGGGCTGGCCCTGGTGACAGCAGAAGCCCGGTCGACAGCTGGGGGGGGGGGGGGGGGGGGGGGGGGGGGGTGGGGGGGGGGGGGGGCTGGTGCCCAGCGCAGCTGGAGTTGGAGAGGAAAGAGGAGAGTAACCCGACAGAGGCTGCCCTCAGGAAGGAGGTGACGACGGCAGAGCGGGGGCTGGCCCTGGTGACAGCAGAAGCCCGGTCGACAGCTCTGGTGCCCAGCGCAGCTGGAGTTGGAGAGGAAAGAGGAGAGTAACCCGACAGAGGCTGCCCTCAGGAAGGAGGTGATGACGGCAGAGCGGGGGCTGGCCCTGGTGACAGCAGAAGCCCGGTCGACAGCTCTGGTGCCCAGCGCAGCTGGAGTTGGAGAGGAAAGAGGAGAGTAACCCGACAGAGGCTGCCCTCAGGAAGGAGGTGACGACGGCAGAGCGGGGGCTGGCCCTGGTGACAGCAGAAGGGGGGGGTGGGGGGGGGGTTGGGGGGTGTGGGGGGGTGGTGGTGGGGGGTTGTTGTGTGGGTGGGTTGTCGGGGTGGGTGTGGGGGTGGGGGGTGGGGTGTTTGGTGGCGGGGGGGGGGGGGGGGGGGGGGGGGGAGCCCGGTCGACAGCTCTGGTGCCCAGCGCAGCTGGAGTTGGAGAGGAAGAGAGGAGAGTAACCCGACAGAGGCTGCCCTCAGGGAAGGAGGTGATGACGGCAGAGCGGGGGCTGGCCCTGGTGACAGCAGAAGCCCGGTCGACAGCTCTCGGTGCCCAGCGCAGCTGGAGTTGGAGAGGGAAAGAGGAGGGGACCCGACCAGAGGCTGCCCTCAGGAAGGAGGTGACGACGGCAGAGCGGGGGCTGGCCCTGGTGACAGCAGAAGCCCGGTCGACAGCTCTGGTGCCCAGCGCAGCTGGAGTTGGAGAGGAAAGAGGAGAGTAACCCGACAGAGGCTGCCCTCAGGAAGGAGGTGACGACGGCAGAGCGGGGGCTGACCCTGGTGGTCTGGCGCTTGCTTGGGGTAAAGACGAAGGCGCCAGTTTGAGATGCCTAAGGAACAGTGTAAACGAGATTATTCTGAAACTATAGAAACAGCGAATGGAAGCTCATATTCACATATATTTTTGCCCTATTAGCTTGACCTCAAAGAATAGAGCTATGTTGGACAAAAAATAGTTCATGAATGCATGCGCATGCTTTAATTGGGGCAGCAGTCGTTAAGGAAATGTCATGATCAGAAGAATCTTGCTTTCAAACCCAGAAAATGCTTTAGTTTGCTTCCATTTTCTAATTTATTTTCGATTTCATCTAGCATCGAACGACAGCTTCGTCTATTTTCGAATGACTGCTTCGAAATTCAATTCTTCAAATCAAAATGACTTCATTTTGCAATCAAGACAACAAACAGCTGTTCATCGGTTTAGCATTTACTTCGATTTGCCAATGTTTAGTATTTCTTTTGATTGTTTCTATCGCTCAATTCACAATTTTTTTCTTTCTCCAATTTACCGCAGGCCTTTCTAAGGAGAATAAAGCGGGAAAAGAGACACAAGGCGGTCAGCATTCCCAAATCCCCGCTGTTCCCATAGGCCACTCACGCTAGAGTTCCCGCCCTGCCCACACTTCCTACTCCATTGTACAAAGAGGGCCTGGCCCGTGCGCACACAGAGAGATCTTGCCCACACACACACAGAGCTAAGACTGCCAAATCTGAGCGCCAATTTATTCATTCTCTCAGCCTTCATCTCGTCCGCAGTGAAATGTAGTGCGGCTCTCTCAGGGTGATGCAAAGGGCCTGTTCTTCTGCTCACCCGATGAAGGCCAATTCGACGCCCTCTCTACATGCCCGCCTCGACGGCCTCTGAAGACGGAGCCTCAGGCCTTGGCCAACGTCAATTGCGCCATGCAGCAATTGAGCCGCATCGTGAGTCCTCTTCTCCTGTCCTTGCCCTGCTGCTGAAAGGGTCTGATGGTGTAGGTGGGCAAGTACATGAAGGAGCTGTTGCGGGCAGCGATGATCGTGTCCTTGATCACCCTGCTGCAGGTGTTCCTGCCTTCCTCCTGGTCATCCTGCTCCGCCTCTGAGAGCTCGGCCAATTCTCATAGCAGGACTGGCAGGTCATCTCTTTCACTCATTTCTCTCGCCTTCTAGCCTCTCTCTCCTTATTTTCTCCCTCTCTCCCCCTACGCATCATTTCTCCATCAGCAAAAGAATGCCCTTCAGAAGTTCCTCGTCTTCGCGGGCTCCGTGTTCAACAAGTGCGGCAACTATGGAGAGACGGGTGAGATGACATGCCTCCCTGTCAGAAAGGCTCCTCTGCTCTGGCACTGGCTAAGGTACTTCCTACTAACTAACTACTTCCATCACAGCCTTCTTCTCAAGCCTTCTTCAACTCTAGCAAAGGCAAAAAGTATTGCAGGAGCCGTGGACGTCCTGACAACCGGCACAAACACTATCAAAGTCCATGTCAACCGGAACAAGATCGGCAAGAACGGGCTGGAGGGGCTGAGTGGGTTCATCCGCCATCGCAAGGCAAGCTGGGTTGCAGTTGGCAAGGCCGCCCCAGGGGCGGACGGGTGATGCAAAGGGCCTCTTCTTCTGCTCACCTCCTCCACCTGGGGCCAGACGGAGCCAGTGAGGCCAGAAGGATCACTGACTTACTCTCACTAGAAGGCTTCGCAACGCCACTTGTCTCAAGATGGCAACCAAACAGTCGCAAAAGCTGCTGTGTTAGTTCAGTGCAGTTCAGTTCAGTGCAGTTCAGTGCAGTTCAGTGCTGTTTGTCGCACTGAAAACGGCGTATTTTTCAGTGCGAGCTGGAAAACGAGATGGACATCCTGGAGATCCTGGAGACTATGCTCAAGAACTTCGCCTACGCCCGTACATGATTTTTTAAGTTTCGCTCCCCGTTTTTGAAAGAGGCATATTATATTAGGCTTTTTTTATTTAGAAAAAGGTAGAAAAGTTGGTTTTGTTCAGGTTTAGGTTTACAGTAGGTTTTAATGAAATTGCCAGCTGATAGAGGAAATAAAATCTATAGGTAAAGCAAGATGGATTTCCAACTTTCGCATTTTCAATTTTGTCAAATCTATAAATCAGTTCAGTACTTAGCAGTCTTTTTTCATGTTGTGTGTCTTCACTATATGACATATTTTTAATGCATGTCACTGTAAACAAACTTGGCAAGTGGCAGTCAAATGATTCAAGTTTTTTATGAAAGATAGTATCAAAACATTTACGAGATCGCTAGACCGTGTCTGCTTTCCAGACATAATTCAACCAATTTTTCTAGTTTTTGTGAAAAAAATTATATGTCATTATGTTTTATTATGTGCCACCACATACCATTATTATGTGCCATTATATATAAATCACTATATGCTCCCATTCCAATTCGCTTTGCCTTTTGGAAGCCGTTACCAGCAACTAAGCATTTCACTACCATGCTCTTCCTCCTCGCACTCCTCCCTAACAAAGCCTTGGCTCAGCAGCATTGTTGCCCGCCTACTTTTACAGACTAACCGTGGGCGAGAGACATGAATTGGAGTGAATGAGCTGAAAGACACAAGCTGGGTGGCAGCAGCAGGGTATATGGAATGCTTTAAGGAACAAGGAAGTTTCAAGGAACCGAACGCTACTGCGCTGAAAATGTGGAGCAGTCCTATCAAAAGCCGCGACGTCCATTGCTCTTATTTGACCTACGGCAGCTCTTCTGCTTTCTTTGTTTCACCGTCAACCAGAGAATGAACGGCCTAGGAGGGAGCCAGGAAAGGGCTGGCTGTTCATCAACCAATGGCTCTCATTTCCGTAGGAAAAGCTGTTTTGTGGGCAGACGGAGGAGGGGAGTGTGCTGACGCAGGTGTAGGACATCGAGGCAAAATACCTCCTTCATTAAGGGTAATATCAAGCCTTGGCTGGCCTTGGCAAACAAAAATGAGGTAACAGCTTAAAGCTGGCCTTGGCCACCCGCCACTTCGCCAGAGCTCCTCCGGCCTCGGTTTGCCACGGCCTCCGGAGCTCTGAATGCTCTGCAGCAGGCAGCCTTCTGCCATGCAAAAATTGCGAAACAGTCAATCAGTTAACAAGGCTACGGTGATTTGAGCTGGAGGCAGCTAGTCGCGGGGCACCGGGGCACCAACGGTCGCGGTGGTTCATGGTTATTCATTGAGATCGGTTGAATTTTGCCATGAATTTTCGTCTAGGTGGTGTCTTGAGGTGAGGCCGCGCATCTTGGCAACAGCCGAGAACACCTTGGTGAAAATATGATTGGCTGCCAAACATTCTGTGGGCAAGTTACAGAGCTGCGAGTAGGCTCAATGGACGCAGCAAATACAGAGCTTTAATCAAAAAAAAAGTTTGCTGAATTTGGTCAAGAATTAAGCAAGTTATGCCCAAAAAACTTTTTTCAAAAGTGTCCGTCCGTGATCCGTCCGTCCGTCCGTCCGTCCGTCCGTCCGTTCTTTTTGGCAGGGGTATAGCGCTAGGTTTGGGGCTCTGTTCTGGGTGTAGATATAGTATATCGAGGTCGCAGAGTGCCATGCGGGGGTCAGAATTTTGATTTTAGGCCTCCTTTATGCCGAAATTGAGGTTGGAAAGTTGATTGAACGTAAGGGGGGACCCTTACAAAAAAAATCGAAAATCTTGAATAGCGTTTGCTAGGATTCTCGGAGAGCTAAACCAAGGACAGATTTGGAATCCTTGCAAAAAACTACACAGAACTGGTCTATAAAACATTGAAATTTTGAAAAAAAAATTTTCCCTCTTCCAGCTACCCCAGCCCTTATATATGTCACTCAAAAGGGGAAGTCCATGGTTTTTCAGCCAATTTCAAATGTAAGCACAGATTTGGAATCGTCATATATGACTTGTGAACAAAAAAACTCAAGTCTTCTTGGCAATTATCAAAATTGGGACAGTGCGAGCGAAGCGGAAGCACTGTCCCCTCTTAGCGACCAACACACTCTATTACGGTTTTTGAAAATATGATTGGCTGCCAAACATTCTGTGGGCAAGTTACAGAGCTGCGAGTAGGCTCAATGGACGCAGCAAATACAGAGCTTTAATCAAAAAAAAAGTTTGCTGAATTTGGTCAAGAATTAAGCAAGTTATGCCCAAAAAACTTTTTTCAAAAGTGTCCGTCCGTGATCCGTCCGTCCGTCCGTCCGTCCGTCCGTCCGTTCTTTTTGGCAGGGGTATAGCGCTAGGTTTGGGGCTCTGTTCTGGGTGTAGATATAGTATATCGAGGTCGCAGAGTGCCATGCGGGGGTCAGAATTTTGATTTTAGGCCTCCTTTATGCCGAAATTGAGGTTGGAAAGTTGATTGAACGTAAGGGGGGACCCTTACAAAAAAATCGAAAATCTTGAATAGCGTTTGCTAGGATGCTCGGAGAGCTAAACCAAGGACAGATTTGGAATCCTTGCAAAAAACTACACAAAACTGGTCTATAAAACATTGAAATTTTGAAAAAAAAATTTTCCCTCTTCCAGCCACCCCAGCCCTTATATCTGTCACTCAAAAGGGGAAGTCCATGGTTTTTCAGCCAATTTCAAATGTAAGCACAGATTTGGAATCGTCATATATGACTTGTGAACAAAAAAACTCAAGTCTTCTTGGCAATTCTCAAAATTGGGACAGTGCGAGCGAAGCGGAAGCACTGTCCCCTCTTAGCGACCAACACACTCTATTACGGTTTTTGCGCGGCCAAGGCCAGCTTAACCAGTTACCTCATTTTTGCGTCCGTCTTTCCGCATATCCTAGGGCGCGACAGCGCCCTAGTTATGAATGGGCGATCGAGTTTTTGGGTACTTGTGTGTCACGTGGTTCAGCGCCTTGGATATTGGTTAAAACTAGGGACATATATACATCAAACGAAAGCTTGATAGGAGATCTCGATGAGGAAAATCGTAAAATTTTGATTTAGGGCTTAGAATTTTAGAAATCTGGAGAAAACCTTTAAAAGTTGAATAAAAATGGACATATTTGCATTTGAACGAATGGCATTTTAGAGTAAAAGCTAATTTGAAAAAACTAAGAATTGCGTGTTTTAGAAAATGGTTCCAGCTTTTCAGTGATCCTATTTTTGTCATAGTTTTATTGGAGAAATTTCTCAATCAATTCATGTTTCCTATTGCCGATTTGTTCAATTTTGCGCTCAACCCAATTCTCTGATGTTTCATTTGAGGCAAACTGCGCAGATTTGCATGCAAAAATGCAATTGATGCGCAGGTTGTTATAGGTTTGTCATCAATTGGCTTGCAGTCGCTGGTACTTTGCATGAAATCGAATTGATTGAAGGAGTGCTAGGTACCCTATGGCTTATATATATCAATCGAAAGCTCTCAGTCTGCTCCATATGGCACAATTAACCAACCAGATGGCACCAATCAAAGAATTGCATGTTTTGGCAAATTTTTTCATCAGCTTTCTAATGGTGTTGGTTTTGTTATAGGTTACGTGGAGAAATTTACCAATGAGTTCACGTTTTTGAGAGCTCTTATGGGTACACATTTTACCTAAACAGCAAGTGATGGTTTTTTCCTCAATGACTGTTTGAAGCCTTGTTCATGTGGCAAGTAAATATGTCTTCCACATGGCCAAGATCTTGACAAGAATAAAATGCTACAGCATGAACAGCTTATGAATTATCAATCATCAAAAAGAACTGGACAAGGTGTGACAAAATCGTGATTAATTTTGGTTTAAATAATGAACCATGTTGAGTTAAAATTTTAACAGGTTCATCTACATACTCCACTGATCATTCATAAGCAGGCGGCAATTTTGGCACAAATTGAACAAAAATAATGAGAGAGATAAACTAAAAAATATAACCAATGAAATAAAAAAATGCGTTAAAATGTAATTCAAATTTTTTTAATAAATTTTTAGTTTGATGAAATTATTTTTTTACTTAATTAGGTGTAACAAAATAAAGCAAACAATGTTAAAATTAAATTGAAATTAGCTGAGGTCAATATGTTCAATTTTTATTTTAATCTGAAACATGGTTCAACTTTTTACGAGACTTAAAAATTACTTAGTAAGGCTCACATATAACTTAATTATCATTCAAGCAGAAACTGAAGATAAAACAAAAACTGGAATAATCTAGGTGACAGGGTTCCTGCCATAAATTGCCGCCTGCTTATGAATGATCAGTGGAGTATGTAGATGAACCTGTCAAAATTTTAACTCAACATGGTTCATTATTTAAACCAAAATTAATCACGATTTTGTCAAACCTTGTCCAGTTCTTTTTGATGATTGATAATTCATAAGCTGTTCATGCTGTAGCATTTTATTCTTGTATATATATGTGTGTGTCCCAGGCCCGAACTCCGCGGTTTTTCAACGAAATTGGCTGATTTTTTGCATGAAGGTCCGCCTAGGCGGTGCCTCGGGACCATTTTTGGTGCTTGGCGTAATTTTTTGAATTTCGCCCAAAACTCAATTTTTTGATGTTTCAAAATACGAAAAATTATAAATCATTGGTTTTTCAATGAAATTAGCTGAATTTTGGCAGGTATGTCCATCTAAGTTACATTTCTAAGCTCGCAAAAGGAATTTTTGAAATATTTAATATTTCTTGATTTATAGTCAAAAAACCAAAATATTGATGTTTCAAAAATTTGAACATGCATAAAACCATGGTTTTTCAATAAAATCAGTTGAGTTTTGGCATATACCCCTGTCGTGGTGATATCTTGAAACTGCTTTAAGGAATTTTGAATTTTTTTTATTATTTCCCGATTTATGAACAAAAACCTAAAATCTTGATGTTTCAAAAATTCGAACATCCATTAATCGCTGGTTTTTCAATAAAATCAGCTCAATTTTGGCAGGTACGTTTGTTGAGGCGGTACCTTGAAGCAGTTAAAAGGGATTTGTGAAGAATATTTATTATATGTCGATGTATGGCCAAAAACCTTAAATCTTGATGTTTCAAAAATTTGAACAACCTCAAATTTTGAAAAAAAATTTGAACAAGCATAAATTCACTGGTCATTATGGTCAGCCGTATCATTGGATTAGAAGGCATAGCATTTGGAAAATTTAGCAATGAAGCATGAGCTTATTACTTAGTAAAAGGCTGCGCATCTTGGCAACAGCTGAGAATACCTTGTTTTACATATTCTTTGTGAATGCGCCCGAATGCGCCCTAATCCCCGATTTTTAATGATTTTTTTTTCACACTTCCTATGCTACAACATGTGAAATTTCAAAATTTTTTTCTCAAAATTTTAAGTCAAAAATGAAAAAACGGCTTCAGCCGGCAAGCTTACTTCACCAACCCCTAACCATGTACAAAAAATGAGCCAATTCCTTGAAGGTGGTTTTCACGTATTTGACCTTTAACTGAGAACATTAAAAAATAAACTAAGTGAATAAATAACTGAATCGGAAATTCACCATTTCAGCAATTTATATGAGCCTGCTAGTTTGTTTATATCGGATATGACCCCCCCCCCTTAGGGGGGCAAAACATGCCTCAGTTTGTCTCCATTCAACCTTGCTAACTCGTCCCCTGGTTACTTCGTCGTATAGAACGGCGATGTAGCATGGTGCTTGCTAGAGGGTATGTGGCGAGTGGTGTGTGGGAAGAGGGTGTGTATGTGAAGCCTCGTGTGGGTAGAAGGTGTGTGGGAAACTATATGAGAGAAAATTCACCAGCTCTTGATAAAAATTCCCCTTCAATGGGTTTGCCCCCTCCAAGCATTTGCATTTGGCTATGAAAGTTAGGGTGCGAAAAGTACCGGGTACAAAAGTTTTTGTTACTCTGTCACTTTATCAGCTTTCCGTATCAATGCTACCAAGTTAACAATATGTAGCTAAATCAAACTCAAACCTGCAAAAATTCTATTTTTTAACTTGTTAACCAATTTCTGAAAAACTAACTTTATAAAAGTCGCTGCTTTAAGGATTACCGTCGAGGATGCTTTCTGGGAGTTAAAAAACTGCTTAAATCCAGTACGATGAAGATCCTAGGGAAATTGGTGTTAGGACTTTCCCGGACTTTTACTTTCCCGGACTTTTTTTTGAAGGCTGATATTTTTGAAGCGACAGATAGGGAGCCACTACTGCTACCCCCATAAGTCCCCAACGACCCCGGCGTCTTGCTACTACCAGGAGTTGGGCGTAGCTGCTTAACGAACTGGAGAAAAATTGATTCAAAAAAGTCCAGGAAAGTAAAAGTCCGGGAAAGTACTGGAGGGGCCGCCAAATCGGAGGCATGTCTCGCCCCTTAGATGGGGGGAAACAACCAGTTTTAATCTCCCCTAGATGGGGGGCCACAACCTGGTTGTATCCCCCCTACAGAGGGAGCCACGACAATGGTTGAATCCCCCCTCCCCTTTAGAGTTGGTTACAAACACTCTGTACCATTTGTGCCCACCTCAATTTCAAATATTCAAATATTCCGTAATCCCAGAACTGTGGCAAGTCGAAAATTATTGCCAGAGAAACATCCGTGTGCTTGGTAAGGATTTACACCCCAGTTTTTGTGTCAAGAGATGGGCAAGTAAAATAACTGGTACCATCGGCAAGCCAATTGTGGGTCTCTTTTCTCCAAATTTTGTAATTGCCTCGAGCAAAAAGTCAAGGAAATACATCTACTACTAGTGGAATCTGCTGCTTGGACAGTTGCATTTTGTTTTTGGCACGCAGTTCAGTGTCTCTTTCCATGCGCGCCAAAAACAAAATACAGATGACACAGCAGATTCCACTAGTAGTAGATGTATTTCCTTGACTTTTTGCTTGAGGCAATTACAAAATTTGGAGAAAAGAGACCCACAATTGGCTTGCCGATGGTACCAGTTATTTCTTCCACTTTTAATATAGTATAATATTTGCCCGCAGAGCAAATATTTGACCGCAGAGCAAGTGGCCCGAAGCGCCACTCCGCAGTCTATAGAGGTTGCTGAACTCAATTTTAAATAAACTAAAATAAAAATAAATGCCTGAGAAGGATTCGAACCTACCAGTTTCACCCAGCTTTCCAATCGCTTTCACCACTACACCACCAGTGCATATGGCTCCATAATGCAGTTAAAGAATTATGTATAAATAAAGATGCATGAGGCCCAGAGACCCGGGCAGAGGGGGGAGGAAGAAATGAATACCTACTATCGTCCATTGAATAGACGCTGAGGAGAAGAAGAAGAAGAAGGAGAAGAAGAAGGAGTTCGGACAAATGGTTTTGAGGAATTTCCTCTTGTATTCTGCCATTTTTGAGCAATTTCTCGCGAGTTTTGGTTAATTTGCAGAAGCTCTTTCTATTGCAACAAAAATCAGAGCAAATGGAGCAAGAGCCTTATCAATTTTAAGATCTAGCAATAACCCTGAAAACATACACCATACACCAGCAGATTCCATTAGTAGTAGGGAAATTTCCTTGGCTTAACACTCGGGGGAATTGATATTTTTGGGAGAAAAGAGCTCACTTTCAGCTTGCCGATGGTACTATTGTTTCCTCAATTTTAAACATACAAAAATAAAAATATCTCAATTTATTTCTTCTTATTGTTGTTTTTAGTTTATTGCATAAATAAGTAATAAAAACAATTTAGCTAAAAAATGAAAGTTTGGAAAGTGCAAAATTGAGAGAATTGGCACAGTGCAAAATTGGGAGAAAAAAACTTTAATTTAGGCTTGCCATTGTTACCAGCTATTTCCCCAAATTTGAATAAATAGACAAAAATAAAATGATTGCCTGAGTAGGATACGAACCTGCCAGTTTCACCCGGCTGCCCAACTGCTCAGACCACTACACCACGGGTGCACATAGATTAACCTAATGCACTTAACATAAGCTTTATGAGTAAATAAAAACTCTTTAAGGTAAAGGGGCGGTGGATTTTTCCAACTTGGAAGTGTGGGTTCTGTGGCTTTCTTAAAAGGAAAGCAGGGCTTAGACAGCGGGGAAATGGGATCGAGTGTTTTTAAGGGTGTACTGCTGGGGTGCAGTCAGCCTTAAGACCTGGCTATGTTGAACATAGCAACATTTCCAAGTCAAGGTTTCGTCCATTAGTTCCAGACCTCGGCGTTGGACTCATCAATGGAACGCGCCATACTTCTTTCGACAGGTCTTGAATGACTGAAGAATGTTGTATGTTGTTTGCAGCTGAGTTCTAGATCCTTATCTACCGATTAGATTCGTGATCAGATTTTTCATCTTTTGCGACTTGCCACCTTTCATGTTGTTGAAAGTGTGTGCGTATTTGAGGCAAAATTTGTTGGCGGTTTTTGCTATCTCCCTCTTTTCGTACCCTCTTTGTTGGATGGTATCAAAAAGAATGATGACTTCATCGCTGAAGTAATTCCACTGGTTGCATGCTCTGGAGGCCCGCATCAGCTGCGAGAATAGGACATTTAGACCCGTTCTCGCTGGCTGACAACTGTCCTTCCAGGGCATATTGAGCACCTTAAATTTGAAGCTCCTTCTTTTGTCGTAGTTTTCTCCCGTACCCGCCTTGTTCTAGGTCTAGGTCAAGGAAGTGCACCCATTTGTCATTCTCATCCTCGAAAGCAAGTGGAAGCAACGCGGGATAGATATCATTGTAAACCTCTTTTAGTACAGATGTGCTGACGGCCAGGATGTCGTCGACATATCGTTTGCAGTGAGAGAGCTGCTTGGCTATTCTGATGTTTGCTCTGTTTGACATGTAGTCATATTTGAGCTTCGAAAGCACCAGGTCTGCAATAATTGGGCTGCAGCTGGACCCCATTGCGATCCCTTTAATTTGCTGAAATATTGTCCCACCAAATTTGACGTAGGCATTATATGTCACCTCATTAATTAGTGATTTAATGCTGCCTATGCATAAGCTTCTATCGACCTTTTTGATAGAGTTGTGTAGATAGCTTTTTTGGCCTAGTGTCGCATATTTGAAGCGTTTACCCACGATGTCGATGATTTCATGCAGCTTTTTGCGTATGAGCTCATGTTCAAGCACAGTAAAAAGTGTGCTGAAATCCGCCATGCACATTGGGCCTAGCCTTCTTTTACCCATTGTGTTGAGCATTCGACAAATTTCCATCAAATTGCCAACGCTCCAGGGTGATCTTACGATAGAAATTCCCCTTGCAATTGGGACCTTCCCCTTACGATCTGTCATCTGTTTTCAGACAAAATACAATCCGATTTCAAATTCGGCTTACGATAGACTCAAAATTTCTTAGTTTTTCCGATTTCAATCCCCTTATGATAGAACTGGACTGGATCGTAAGGGAATGCTGAAAAAAGCAGTTCTATCGTAAGAGAACTGTCCGTTTTGGCGAAAACGGAAGCTGTATTGCAAGGGAATTGGACTTTTTGTAGCAGTTGAAAAGAGACGCCCTTTACTGTCTTTTTTCAAACTTTCAAGTAGTTTCTAAGCTTGATGCTGCTTTCCTAATTGGTTTTCCAGTTTTGCAATATTGACAAAAGTTATGTATTTATTCGTCCTGTTTTAAATGAGCCCAAAAATATTTACGTACAATAAATATTGGACAAATGCCAGCAAATTTTGTGATGTGACCCAAGTTTTTCAGCTTAGTTGTTGTAAATTTCCCTTACGATCGACTTTTGTGAAGGGTGGCGACAGTGAATTTTGAAGACAATATTGGTAAAGCTTGTTTTGTCTAACTTGCAAGCTAATGAGCACGTCAGTTGCCAAAAATACTGTCAGGAAGAAAGCTACTAGAAATTAAAACTGCTAGAACCGATTCCAAATTGCAGAAAATGAAGACCAATCTCAATTGGCTCAACTGACTGACAGATAATGAAGCATATAAGATCACCAAAAATTCTCGGCGTGCCATGAGATGCATGGCCTCGACTAAACGAAATAAGAAAATAGTGAAATAATAAAAGAAATAAGCAAATTTTGCTTAAAATTTACAATTTTTGTGCATATGTAGCCTGGAAAATTTTGATAACAAGAGACTTTAAGCTCAAAAATTTTGGAAGAAATTGGTATTTCAGTCTCATAAGGCTATGTCTCTAAAAATAAAAATGCATTTAGACTTACAGATTAGGCTAAGGTTTGCGCAAGGTTGGATACAGGATTATCGTTCAGAGCGAATCTTGGGCCAAAAATATTCAGTACTAATAATCCTCTGTGAATTTTTGAGAAATGCACCTGCAAATGTCTAAAATATTTCCCGTCTCTGATCATTTATGGGGGGGGGCGGGGTTAAACCAGGCAGGCATAAACAAGGCGATTGCAAGAGAAAGCAATCAATCGTAAGGGGAAGTGAAAACGGAAACTACTATTTTGCAATACTTGCCAAAGCAGAAAAATAGCTTGTCTTCTGATCGAAATTCTCCTCTTGCAATAGCTTTAATTTCTATTGCAAGAGGAGATTTGAAAACGGATTACTCAAAATTGATCGGAAGTTCCTATCTGGTTGAGCCAGATCGTAAGATCACCCAGGTCAGGTTTAGCCCTCTTTGCTTGCCGATCATGGTCGTATATCTATGCCAATGTTTTTTAACCGTGGCTAGAATGGCTGTTAGTTGATCGTTAAGTAGTTTCATCAAGCTTTTGCTAGCGCCCGCAATGAATCTACTTTTAGGAGGGTTTTTATGGAATTTCGGGCCGTGCCATAGTATAGGCACGCATTCCATTTGCTGGGGTAGTTCTTGCTTTAAGAAAAAACAGGTCAATTTTTTATGTCTAATGACCAGGGTTTCTTCTTTGAGGTTCGTAGGTACGTAAGTTTTGTTGCCTAAAAATTCAATTTTTTTGCCATTAAGTATTACACCCATTTCTTTGCAGAGCGTTAGGATGTATCCTTTTTTGCAAGCTATCGAAAAATTCGTAGCTGCTTTATCCACTGGAGCTAACACGTATTTTTTGTGCAATTGTTGGGTAGCTTTTAAGCCCCTTGATTGAGTATCGCAGTAGCTTTTATATGCCCAATTTGGGCGATTGCTTGTGCATGCAGAGGTTCTTGCAAGATTTGCTCGTGCCAGATTGTAGGCATTGGCTATTTCTTGTTTCATTAGGCTGCTTACTTTAGTTAAGGCGCATGACCAGTGTACTAAAGCATTCATGCTGTCTATAGCGGCATGATTCAAGTTGCTACTTCCATGGATTCTACATTTGGTGCCTTTCTCCAGTAGCGCCCTAGCGCCTTTTTCCATCCAGGAAAAGTCACCTGTACATATGTGACCACGAACGAGGAAATTCTCTTCAAATGTGTCGCATTTACATGGTTGTGAGAGAATTTTTAAAAGATCGTTTTCTTTCAATTTTTTAAGAAAACAGCTGTAATTAAACACTTCTAGCCCCAGCGTGGTTGAGGTTTTTGTCACAAAGCCTACACGCTTGTTCAATCTGTCCTCATCGATGTCAACCGCAGATATAATTTTCTGCGGTAGCATCCAGGTACTGAACCTGTTCGAGTGCCCGCTTGAAATGCAGACACAGGCCTTAGATTTAGTAATGGTTTGGTCTTTTGGCTGGATTTTACTCATTTCGTAACTGGCTATAAGTTGGTAGATGTCAAATCCATATGTTGGACTGTTTGACAAGGGCAGTTGGCTGGCTTTTGCCAATTCCTGGTTGTTGAGTTTCTGCAAACTCGTGAACAAAGCTTGTCTGTTCCATTTTTCCATTGCTGAATTCCATATCCATTCGTCCAAATTATTTCTTGATCAAAGGATATCAGATTTTCGTTTCCTGCTGCGCGTGCCTGTACCTCTATCTGTAACTCTCACGAAACTTTTTTGGAACCATGGGATAGTTCTTCGTAGTTTCGGGTCAAAACTCTCGTCATAGCTGCCATATCCTTTGATGGCCATATTTAGGCCCCATGGATAGGCTGAGTTTAGCGCTAAGATAAATTCAGCTTCAGCAGTTGTCAGGTCTTTAGGGTCATTAACAAGCACAGAGAGAACAGGCATGTATGTTTGCCCATGGTCGGAGACAAAATGTTTGTACAGCATAGTGTCTTCCTTTTTCTTCTCTATCTTCCTAATATGTTGATAGATTCTATCCCTCAGTTTTTGTCTGGTAAGTCCTACGTAAATGCATTAGCATTCAGGGACTGGGCAAGAGAGAATGTACACCACGTTTCTAGTGGTGCACGTTATTCTTCCTGAGGCCGTGTGTAGCACCCTTTTCTTACTGTGCATAGGCCGGGAGAAATGTTTCTCTTCCGTTTGCCAAAATTTGCACAGTTTGCACCTGCCGCATGGAGCATAAGTCAATTGCTGAATGTCCATTCTGGCGGACAGAGGATCAATAGCTTTTCAATAGCTGGAAGCAGGAGAACAGCAGGATTCAATAGCTGGGACGACCGACATGGGAGCGGCGTCACGTGAAGGGCTGGCAAAGCCCCTAGTTCCTTCTCTCTTCAGAGGCACAGCAGCCCATTAGTTACTCTGCAAAGGCCTAGTACGCCTTTTGCCGACTCGAGCCATCGACGGATGGGAGGAGGATGCAGAGGAGAGCGAATTTGTCTTATGGGACTCTGAGCTGACGAGCACAGAATTCGCAATGGCGCAGGCATACTAGGAGGCAATGACAGCACCCAGCCTACCAGGTGGCTGGTTATTGACATGGGAAGGAGAACGGAACAATGAACCCTCAGCATCAGTCAAAGCCTACCTGGCAGCTATTCGACAAATGCAGACTAATTTGAGTCTGCTTCGCAGCCAAACTGGTGGCTGATCTCGTCAGTGTGGGCCAAAAGGAGTCCGCCTTTGCAGCCTACTTGGTGGCTGACTGGATGAGCGCAGGCAACATCAAGCCTGCTTTGCGGCCAAACAAGTGGCCGATCTTGTCAGTGCGGACCACTAGGAGTCCGCCTTTGCAGCCTACTCCGTGGCTGACTGGACGAGCGCAGGCAACATCGAGCCTGCTTCACAGCCAAACTGGTGGCTGATCTTGTCAGTGCAGGCCAAAAGGAGTCCGCCTTCGCAGCCTACTCGGTGGCTGACTGGACGAGCGCAGACTACTTTGAGTCTGCTTTGCAGCCAAACTGGTGGCTGATCTCATCAGTGTGGGCCAAAATGAGTCTGCCTTTGCAGCCTACTTTGTGGCTGACTGGATGAGCGCAGGCAACATCGAGCCTGCTTCGCGGCCAAACAAGTGGCCAATCTTGTCAGTGCAGGCCACTAGGAGTCCGCCTTTGCAGCCTACACAGAGGCTGACTGTACGAGTGCAGGCAACATTGAGCCTGCTTTGCGGCCAAACAAGTGGCCAATCTTGTCAGTGTGGGCCACTAGGAGTCCGCCTTCGCAGCCTACTCCATGGCTGACTGGACAAGTGCAGGCAACGTCGAGCCTGCTTCGGTGCCAAACAAGTGGCCGATCTCGTCAGTGCGGACCACTAGGAGTCCGCCTCGCAGCCAAACAATCAGCTGACTGGACGAGCACAGACTGCTTTGAGTCTGTTTTGCAGCCAAACAAGTGGCTGACTTCAACAAGTGCGGACGACTAAGAGTCCATTCCACGGCCAAACCAGTGGCCAACTACAAGTGTAGGCTACTTTGAGCCTGCTTTGCAGCCAAACAGGTGGCTGATTCGACACAAGCAGACTACTCTGAGTTTGCTTTGCAGCCAACTAGGAGGCTAATCCGACAAACACAGCCTACGGGATGTCTGCTTCATTAGCCTCAAGTGACTGCATCAAAAGGAAGTCTCGGCCCAGTGCAGCGCATTATGACTGTCAACAATGCATAAAGTGCATGGCAGACAGCCAGCCAGCTGTCTCCTCTACAGCCAGCCTTAAGCTTCGCCTCACTTTGCTGCCTGCCCAGCCCTCCTACCTACTATTCGGCACCCTCAAACCCCCCCCCCCCCCCCCCCGCCTACACCCCCTTGCTGTACACTCCACTCCACAGCGCCACACACACACTCTCCTGTGCACCACCAGCCTACACTATCAAGAACCTGCTCCCCCAGTCTTCGCAAGAAGGGCGGCAAGAAAAGAGAGGGCGGACTAATTGCTCCTCCCTCTGCGGGCCTACGTTTTTTGGTGCAAGCCACAAAAAGCGGCCTCCAGGAGCTGGCAAACAGAGGCAATTAATGACTTGCCCGGCCACTACACCCCTCTTCTTGCACCCCTCCAGAAAAAGCATTCTCCAAGGAGCAGCTAAACGTGGATGATTAATGACTCCACACTGCCACCACCCCCCTGCCTTTTTGTGCCACTCGCAAAAAGCAGCCTCTACAAACACTGGCGCTCATCTGTCAGCTCTAAACGCCCACTGCCTCAGCGCCCGGATCTTAACAATCCCCCTCTCTCTGCCTAATTGCCCTATTAGTCAGCTTTACACACCCTTCTTCCACACACTGGTCGATTGCGCACAGGAGGCTTCCCCCAACAGCAAATGGTGATGGAGCTCCCAGCAGTACAAACAGAACAGGCCTTGCCCAACATGCTTGGGCCCCCAAACACACCCCAGGCCCCGCCCCCAACGTTGGGGGGGGGAGGATTAGAGTACCCGGCTTTTTTGTACCCTAGCCTCTAGTCATTCCCTCTGCCACCCCTCCTCACCCACCAGCTCCAGCAACCCATCGCTGTCACCAACCACCAGCCCCTCCGCATCAGCACAGTCCTACTTCAACTCCAGAAATATGTCCGCCGATACTCCTCAGCAGCTGACAGGAGACAAAATCGACACTATGCCACACCAGGAGTGAGCGAGCAAGGACTGGAGGGAGGGAGACGAGGCCAGCCCTGAGCTGGGGAAGGCGGCGTTCACACTCCCCCAGCAAGTCTGCGGCCCCAAGGAACTACAGACACATAGGAGGAGGCCACGATATCCTGTACCTCCTCACGGGAGGCAAGGAAAGCTTGGGAGGACACCGAGGGCCTCCTACCCACCAACAACAACCTCCCAGCAACCGCCAACAACCATCAAGCCGAGGCAACAGCCCCGTGATGCCAACACAAGCAGAGCAGGACCCACGCGAGAGAGTAAAGATACTGGAAAAGACCTGCGACAAACTCCGAAGCCAGTTGGCCGAAGCTGAAGCCGGGAGGGAGAGGGTGGAGACAGCTATCCAGGCCCAAGGCAACGGCTATGTATTCAGCCACAACCAGACCAATCAGCTCTGCGCTGCCTTTGAGAGCCTCAGAAGGCTACGCCGGATCAGTCCTGCTCTACAAGACACCTACAAGCAAGTCCAGTCACTGGCAGCCATTGTCAATGGACTGCCAGATGTGGATCGACTACTGGACACCCCCGGGAAAACCAATCGATCCTGGAATTCTTAGATCCTTGAGGAAAGCCACCCTCATCGGCCAATGCCTGGGGAGGGACAACACGTGGCCAACCTCAACACCCAACCCGAGGCATCACACACAGGACACCACAC
>JASANA010003499.1:0-24388 GCA_030248095.1 Ptycholaimellus sp. GST1_10 | reverse complement strand
AGCAATACGTAACTGAACGAAGTAAAACCATTAAATAACGTATCGCTTACTCAACATCTAAATCACGACTATGGAGAGTAGATTGCGCCATATACTTTTGGACAATAATTTGACATTCTTTCTGATTTCTCTTACATTCTGACAGTTTTTTTTACAAGATTCGGTCGATTTGATGGTGTCCTTTCTTACAGCAAGTATAGTGGCGCAAAACTCAATGGTGAACGCAAAGTGCTTATTATTTATTGCGTATTATTATTTATACGTATCATTTATTGCTACTGTCATATTTTTTAAGAGCTTGCAAGTTTGTTACTCAAAAGGGTAAGTCCGTCGTTTTCCATCAATTTCAAAAGTAAGCACAAAATTAAAATCGTAATATATAAATTGTAAACAAAAAATTTCAAGTCGTCTGTACAAATCTGAAGGGTTCAGCTGCTAGCTTTACAAACTCATTGAAGTTAATAGGCAGCATGAAAGCTTGTCAGTCAAAAAGATAAGACTGTGGCTATTTCAACAAATTCAAAAGTAAGTATAGATTTGGATTTGTTATGTATTAATTGTGAACAAAAAACTCAGTTATTCTGTTCAAATCTCAACAGTTCAGCTGCTAGAGGGCACATTTTTCTACACAAAAAGTGATTTTTTGGTAGTCCCGGACCAGATCCCACCTCCGCGGTCAAAAAGTTTGTCCAAATCCGTTGAGAATTCGCCATTTCTAAGTATACCCCATTTTTCAACCTCTTTACCGAAAAAAGTAATGTTTCAAATGGTCCAGGACCGGTTACACCCTTCCAGGAAAAGAAACTTTGTCCAAATCCGTTGAAAATTCGTCATTTCTACGCATAACCCATTTTTCAACCTTCCCCTTCACCTTGATTCACAAGTTGTTCTGTTCTAATCAATTTTGTCAAGCTACATGAGCAAGTGTCAGCCAATATTTGATTTATGATTTATTTTCAATTTTGAAAGATTTAAATTCTAAGTTTTAGGGAATAGCCCCAAAATTTTGCAAAGCCCAACTAATGACCCAAGTAATGAAAAGAAAAAGAGGGCTCTTTATGGGCAGCAAAGAAACACAAAAATTTAATCAATGGCTTTAATCGCTCCAGCTTGTCCCACAGCTTCTGAACCGTGCTTGATTTTGAGCATTTGATTTCTGGTGAATGAGAAAATTGTGCTAGCTCGCTTTGTAAGTTTTCATAGGAACTGAAATGCTAATTTTCACTGACGGTTTATTTTAAATCAGCTTTGCAACAGACAGTTTTGAATTGGAATAACATTGTAACTACTCCGTCATGGGAGGTGACTGGGTTCAAAAGGGCAAGTCTTTGGTTTCTCAATCATTTTCAGAAGTAAGCACAGATTTAGAATGGGTGTTCATGACTTGTGAATCAAAAAACCAAAGTATTCTGTGCAATTCTCAGCCGTTCAACTGCTACTGTTTATTGATGATTGGTGTGCATGAAAGTTTGTCACTCAAGAGGGTAAGTCTGTGGTTTCTAAACCATTTTCAAAAGTATGCACAGATTTAGAAAGTAAGCACAAATTCTCATAAGTGCGAGCATAACTCTCCTCGTTACGTCTCGAAAACTGCGTCCAGCCAGGTCTGACCCTGGATTACATCTTGGCACCTTGAGGACGAGAGACTGGTCTATCTCTTGTCTAACAGTTTTCATACTTTTAACTACTTTTATCTAAAAAAGTGACTTAATAGTTTACCAACCTCCATATTGTTTAAAAATTTATCTTGATCCATTAAGAAACCCATAAGCTGATCAGTATTATTTTTACAAAGTGCAATAATTGCGTTTTGATCAGCATCATTTATGTGTTGGTGCCACCAGTCTTGCCCACAACTTGCACTACATGAGAGCAGACTTTGCCGTACTCTACCCACTACATGCACTACGTGAGAGCATTCTTTGCGGTACACTCTGTCCACAACATGCAGTACATGAGAGCATTATTTGCAGTACACTCTGCCGACAACATACACTACGTGAGAACAGTCTTTGCAGTACATTCTGTTCTCATCATGCACTACGTGAGAGCAGTATTTACAGTATAAAATTCTATCATGCTGCAATGAAAAGAAAGTTCCTACAAGTTCAGCCTTCAACCAGGAGAACCAACATCATGGAACATCATGAAACTCAGTCTAATTTGCAAGTTTGTCAACATTGGTTGAGAATTGGGCAACTTATAGCTAAAACACTTTTGAAAAGTGTCCGTCCATTATCCATCCACCATCCGCTGCCCGTTCTGTTTGGGAGGCATACTGGCAGGGTCTGGGGCTCATGTCTCAACGTCACTATAGTATATCGACCTTGGAGGGTGGCATTAAGCCTCACGAATTTTGATTTTCGGCCTCCTTCATGTCGAAATTGAGGTTGGAAAGTTGATTAAACGTAATTAAACCATTGCAAAAAAATCTTAAATAACGTGCCCACAATAACGGTTTGGGGGTGAATCCTTAACACTGCCCCAGACCAAGTCCTTATATTTTATATTAGTATAATATTTATATGGAGGTTTTATCGTGACCGTATTAGCAAGTACGATAATATATAATACTAAGATTTCTCTGATTTCATTGCTTATTCTGCGTGAAAGTTGGAGAAGGTGTGGGAAAGTGATTGTTGGACTAACCGTTGCTCTTAGGGTGGTTTTGTGATCATTTTTGGCCAATACCCGCAACGAGTGACAGTCCGCGCAGTCCAGCATCTCGGCTATTCATCTTGCTTTCCTAGGGTCTGATGTCTGGACCTGGACAACAGCAGTCTGGCCGATTCACCGCCTGCCGACCTACCAATAGTGGCAGTGTACCCAGTTCAGCATTCCCACCATCCATTCCGCCCGCCTACGTTCCCCTTTTACATCCCTCTATCTCGTTGTGACTTTTGACAAAAATGCACCCAACCTAAAAGGTAAAGTCTTCTCCCTCCTTTGTCCATAAAGACAAGGCTTGGGTGGGGGTATGGAAGAATGTAGATGGAAGGGAGTGATGGAAGACAGTACCCATCGAGTGCCGGAGTTCACCCTGAGCAGCTCCCAGCTCAACCAGGCCAGCCTCGCCAATGTCCAGTTCAACGGCAGAGCCACCATCGTCCACCTTCTGTGTAATGCCCTCACTTCATGTCAATTAATTTTAGGCATACATATTAATTTCGTAAAGTTTTGGGTTCAACCATGAAAATATCAAAAATAAATTTTAAAAGGAAATAATACAAAGACAATAGTTGTATGCAAATTTTGATTTACAAAAACATTCAATGGGAACAAAACTCAAAAATAAGCATCAAAGGGAAAAACTGAACTCATCATAGGCGCGTGTGAGGTGGTGTTAAATCATCCAGCAATTCATGGAGGTAAGCCTTTAGATTAGCTGCTGATATTCTTTAATTGCGATCTAGGCACAAACATTGCTCCAGATCATTTTTGAGTTTTTGATTGACCATGATTGGATAAACTTATTTGTTCCCTTTTGAAATTTGAGTCCTCAGTGTTTCAATTGCATTGCTTCCTTGAATCCCTGACTGATTCAAGAAATGTTAGAGCAGATGCAATGTCCCAAGCCCAACTCACTTTTGCATCCAAATCTGGGTTTTGTTTAAACTTTGAAGGTGAGATTGCAAGTCTCCTTGAAAAAGGTACGTTGTCAGCTAAAATCCCCTTAGCAACAACTATTATGTCATGTATAATTTCTGTTGGCATACACGATTCTTTAAATAAAGCTTCTTTCTTCCTTTGACATTACTGCACCATGCTTTTTTTACCACAACTTTATAACATACATACTCATATACTGCTGCATGAATAGTACTATAATTCCCTCGAGCAATTTCTTTGTTTTTCCATATGTATTTGCCAGTCATAAAGAAGTGTATATGGTTGTCGTATACCTTTGCGTAATTTAACATTACCTTTGTGTGAATGACAAGGTTCACCTAACTGCATAGTGTGCAAATATTTGAATTATATAATCATATTCTTTGATTGACAACATACATTTACCTTGGTCGTTTTTTGTAAGCACATATTGTTCTTTTCTATTTCGACTACGCACTGATAAAATTTATTCTTTTTTATTGTTGTCTGTGCTTCTTTGGTTGCAGCCATTTGATTTGAAACCTCACTTAAGTGCATTTTTGAGTGCTTTTTTGAACTGCAAAATTACACTCTATCCGCAGCAAAGCTTGGGTCAGTTCTAAAGGAAATGCTCCAACATACCATTCCATATCGTAACGACCCTTACCAGTATATTTTAAAGCCGATGTAGGGTCTGAACGTCTGCTTTTTACCACCAGTTTACCAGGAGACCATTTTCCAACAAGGTCCTGAGACAAGATAATGTTGTTAATTTTCCTTCCATTTTTTATGCAGCTTTTCGTTGCCAGGTCGTTTCTAGTTCAATGCAGCTATGCCTAGCACCAATGGGCTTAGAAAAAGATTCCTTATGTTCACCACTTAGAAATTTTTCATGATTTTTCTTTCAGACATTTTGAGCACTTAAATGAGGTAAAACTTTCTATGGTGTTACAGGCAGTCGAGTGTGAATGAATAAATGACGAATGACACATGTTGAAACACAGAAGTAAGCATAATGGTACTCTGAGATGTAGGAGATCAAACCTTACTGCTAATGCACTGGGGAATTTGTCTAAGACAAATCCGGTTTGTAGAAAGTCTAGAACTAGACTATCCTCTTTTTCAGGAGAGCCAAACTAGCATGTGAAGCAGAAGTTTCACTGCCAGATGGATGCCTCATGGATGGGTGAACCAGTGTTGGTTGTTCGGGTTTCGCCATTTAATTATAAGACTTTATTATAGTTATAATTATAATAATTATAGTACTATAAATTAATTATAGGGAATAAGAGGCTGCGGCAGTTGGTCATACAGTCATATTGTCAGTGTCCGGCAGTCTAGTTAAGGCCAAAACGAAGAAACTTTGCCCTACCACATCTTCCTCAGCCAACACTGGCCAGGAACTGACTGACTAGCCAATGCACCGCAAAACTAAATCTAAACTAATGTTCTTCAACAGGGTGCCTTGCCTGATAGGCTACGCTCCAGGGCATTCACACCCATGCCCTCCGGCCTCCGGAGCTGTGACTGCCCTGCCCTTCAGCTACGAAAAATATTTTTTCGACTGTTTATTAATCATTCATAATACCCATAATTATATCTTAGAGTAGACCATGTAAAATTATATTTATTAATAAAATCCAAATTATAAAACTTTTCAAACTATAAAAGGGTTTTGGAGGCACAAATACTTTAAGCTACAAGCATAAGTTATGAATTTCAGTTTTTATTATCTTTTGGTAAAAGCTCATCAGCATTGACGTTTGCCAGTGTCATGTAATTTGGGTCCTGTGGGCTTACAGTCCCTTTAGGTTGTTTGGCATCATCTTTGGGTAACAACTCTTCCTCATTTACGTTAGCCATTGTCAAGTAGTTTGGGTCCTGACTACTAACATACTTTTTGTGTGGAAATTTGCACTTATCATCTGGCAATAGCTCTTCATCATTAACATGTGCCATCGTCATATAATTTGCATCTTGACCAACAACTTCTCCAATACCACGCTGTCCTTCTTTCACAATTAAATTATTTGCTTTCAACATTGCTTTCCCCCTGGTTAAAGATGTCTCAATAATGTTTTTCTGGGACTTATTTGATTCTTCGTTTTGCTTTTGTGCTAGCCCAGGAGGTTGCATATTCGTCATGAGTGGAGGATGTTTCTTTGTACAGCATAATGAGAAAAAAGCAATAAATTGTGCAAAAGAAATTAATGTTCCAATTAATGCTTCAAATGACCATATAGTTTCCATTTTTGACTTCAATATTTGTTTTCTGACAGATAATTAAGCGTTTTAACATATATTGAATTTAAAATTCTAAATTGGCCACGGTGATTGTTTTACCCAACTGTTACGGAGACTATAGCAAGTTACATAGGATGAGTGTCTTCCTATTTTCTAGTCACTTGTCCAAATCTCCATTGTGAATGTTTATGTACATTGTTTAAAGGGAGGGTATCAGAAATGTCAGTGCCACCAAACGCCATGACTTTTCTTGTCAGGATAGTTGGTGGTTAGTGAAGGGTGCAAGGGATATTCTTTTCCCCAGATGCAGCTTCATATTCATGAAATAGCGCGACAAAAAAGCCATTTTTAGAAGTTTAAAATGAATTCAAAATGGATCAAACGAAATAAGGGTAATTTTGAAGAATAAATATATCGATGAAATATGGGCTGAGTGGGTAGAATGTTAAGGTAAGCGTCAGTAGGGATCTGGGTCTTGATCGAGCTCCAGGGGAGGCTGGAAGCCTGTGTAGAGGCCGGAGGGGTCGGGGAAGGCTGTGCGGACGGCGGCCAGGATGCAGAGCGGCAGCTCCACCCGCTCTCCACCCTTGAGCTTGCCATAGAGCCAGAAGGTCGTTGAGCGATAGGCAGCATATCGAAGCTGGGCGTTGTTGGGGCTGGAGCTGGTTTTCTTGCCCTTGAGCTCCTCTTCCTGATTGAGGAAGATGCGAAGGACGGTGGAGTCGAGGATTCGGGAGGTGAAGAAGGTGTGATTGCTGAGGCAGGGGAGATTGGCGAGAGCCTTGGCCATGGCGCGGGAGTAGTTGGTGTTGCCTTGGCCGCTGTCCTGACAGCAGACAAGCTGGCGGGCGAGAAGCGGCGTCGTCTGGCCCTGCAGAGCTCCGGCGCAGTTGCCGCACTGGCAGGGATGCTTGGCCGCCGTTCGCCCGGTCAGACGGAAGCCCAGTAGGTTGCAGTGTTCTTTCTTTTCATCTCGCTGCTTGCAGTGATCAGCGAAGCTCATCCCATACTTCTGTTGAAGGAACTGGCTGAAATCCGATTTCGTAGGCTCTTGGCTGTATGGATTTCGAGCTGCGCGTTTCAGCTCAGCCATTTCTGATTCATCTTCCTACAACAAGTTTGCAAAAATTATCAATTTCAATTCTAGATAGCTATTTTTACTTCAAGTTCCTCCTCTTCCAAAAGCACGTCGTCCGCATCCCGCATTTCTCGTCAGCTTTTTCTAATTTTATTATTCTCGAATTAAGTACTTGTTATAAGATTTTTTTATAAATTTTTTCTATAGATGTTCGACATTTGAGCAATTATTTGATATTCAAACAAAGGCTACAGGAGAAAGTTTATTTGAGTAACAAAATGAGCAACAAATAATTGTAGCAACAATCTATCCAGTTTTGGCCTTCTTTTTCTGAGCGTAGGTTGGGGCCTGGGCTTGATTGGAAACGTCCACGAGGCTGGCGATTGTGTTCCCATCAGTGCGCACAGAGGGCGTCAGCTTCTGGCTTAGTGCTTCTTGCAGGATATCCCTCACCCAGGCCGTCTTTTTCGCTTCTTTCACTCGTATTGTCTTCATTTCTCCAGATGCCTTTGAGAGAACGGAGGAGGTGATGATGGATCCATCAGGATGCAGGGCAAAGCCGCGGTTGGTGTTGTGATTGTGGTCCATGGCGGCGAGTCTTCCCCGGGCGACCATGGAGGGCTTGGTAAAGAAGACAGACTTGGGGGCGTAGGATATCTTGAGACTGTGGAAGTTCTCGATGGAAGCGGAAGAGAGACCGCGAGTGCAGCGCTGCATCATCCTGGCCAGTCTGTCACCCAGCAGAATGGAAGAGAGCTTTTGGAAAGCAGGTTCGTCAGCAGTGAGCCAAAGTTTGTCCCGTTGCTCCTGGCCAGAGAGGGGTCCATGGGCGCAGGAGTGGACGTAGGAGAAGCTGCTGTCGGTGGGCCAGGCGTGGATGCCGCGGATGTGATAGAGGATGCCGCGGATTAACTCCATCAGCCGTTCATAGTTCCCGCCACAGTTCTGTGTGGCCCACCACAGGTGGGACTTGATGCTTCGAAGCCAGGGCAGCAGACTTCGACTTCCCTTTTCCTTTGCGGCCTTGCTCAGCTCAATGCACGTAGGTTTGACTGCATGCCACACATCCCCCGATAGTTCAATTCCCTGCAATTGGAATCCTTCTTTATCCAAGAGAAGAAGTGAACTAGGAAAGTGAAGTGACCTGAAACTTAGCAGCGTTGCCATCGGCGCCGTCTCGTAGCATTTTGGGATAGCCGGGGTGGCGATCACCGACAACAGTGTCGATGCAGACACCGGCGTCGATTAGGTTGGCCAGGCCGCGCCTCAAGGCTGCCACCTCTGTTGACTGGGAGGAGCCAGACTCAGTCGCCGCGACCACCTGATGCTCCAGCACCTTTCCAGAGTCTAGATCGATGACAGTCCCGCATCCGTACATTGCGCAGTACCCCGGAGAGTCAAATTGGGCATCGATCAGCAGCCGGGCCTTCTTTCTTCCACCTCGTCGTCGCTGCTCATCCAGGAGGGCTTGAATGTTTTCCTTCTGTTGCTTGCGGTAGGCGTCGCCGATGGCAGGCAGGGTGAACAGCTTCTGTAGCCGAAAGAAGGTCGCGGCGCTGAGGAAATTGCAGTCAAGGATGTTGAAGACGCGAGACACAGGCCCGAACCTCTGGCCCGCCAGGACGATGGACATCACCAGCTCCAAGTTCGGTGACTTCCCAGGGCCCCTGAATGGCATGGAGACCCAGCGGCGCCGACGGGCCCCGCAGCCGCCGCCGCACTCCCATTTGATCACCAGCGCGGCCCCTACTTCCGTTTTCTCCGTCTTCGTCACCCTGGAGCCGCATTCTGGACAGAAGATGAGCAGCTTGTCCAGCTGAGCAAGGTCAACTATGGCTCTGCTGTTCCGTGGCTTCTCGGCCTCTTCATCCTCACTTGACTCTCCTGCTTTGGCTGGAGCAGATGATGTACGCCTGCTGCCCGTTGCACTGCTGCTTCCGCTGACTGGTTGGCTGGAGGCTCCGCTGGGTCCTGCCTGACTCCGCGAGCTAGCTGTCCCTTTCTTCACCATTCGCTGCAGCATCCTCTTGGTCAGGCGCACTGGCACTGTGTGCCCTTGGCTGTCCTTCATCATCATGGAGATTGCTTGCGACGCTGCTCTTTTTGCCCGCCGCCCAGATGATTGTGAGTGTGAGGGCTGAGAAGATTGGGAAGGCTGGGAAGGCTGGGAGGACTGCCCGGAGATGGAGGAGTCGTCATCCTCGAGGTCCTCCTCCAGCATCGCGCGAAGGTCGCACTCTTCCTGCGACACGTCCATCAGCACCGCCCCCACTTTTGGCCCATAGGCTCCGCTTGCTTTCTGCTCCACATCGGAAGGGTCAAAGTGGGCCTGGCACAGACGAAAGCTTCGAATCTTTATCTTCAGTGTCGCTGGAGGATGCTTTCGATTCAAAAGCTTCTGCACTTCGCTCCAGCTTGATGAAGGGAAGCTAGGGGTTGCTTTCTTCCATGCATCTAGGTCGGATTGGTTTGATGGAGCATAGGCAACGAATCCGACATTACACTGCGAGCGACAAAGCATGCATGTGTACGACGGCATTTCTGCTGAAAACAAAAATCAGTTGAACAAAACTTAGAACAAGTTCGCGCTAAGCCTATGGACAAAAATGTTATAATCTTTTTATTACTTAGTCTATATTTTGAGCGCGGTAATGCGCATTAAATGCTATCTGCGCAAATGCTGATTTGCTGGTATAAAACTCGGACGAATGCGCATGCTTAAAAAGTGGTTAACTTGTAAATTTTTTCGGTGCATACGACACAACACATAATTGCATTCATTGCTCGTTATAATTGGGTTTGTGCGAACAGAGTGGTAGTACAAACCCCTCTTATTTTCTTATAAATTATAATTTGATAATAATTTAGGACAAAAAAATCGAGAACTCCCTATCTCCCTAAACAAAATTGCATTAAAACATCGTCTATTTGAGTAGGTTAGAATGTAGGGACAATCACATTTTGGGCTGCTTGCAAAATGTCGCATCGATTTTCCATACTTTTTTTGATCAAACGTTTAGATTTTTATCATGTCTAACCAATTTTGTTGGGGCGAAATGGGGGAAGGTCATCTGATTTTTTTACGATTTTTTTTGTTCCTAAAATTCAATTATCCTATGTTACAACACATAAAACTTTGAAAATTTTTTTCTCGAATTTTATACCTTAAAGGGCGAAAACCAAATACGTTTGCAAGCTTACTAAACCACTGCCTTCTCATAATAAAAATTCCAGTATGATCTGAGGTGGGTGACATTTCTGATACCCTCCCTTTAAGTTTGCAGATTCTATATAGTTTTGAAATTCGTTGCAAAACCACATACATGAATCATTGTTCATTTATATATATAATATATTTCTCTCGCCTTTTCCCAATCTCTTACACACACTTTCTTCACAAAATCTGCCACAGAGCAGCAGGCAAAATAACAATGCAATGCGTTAACTTTATTCTGGCACAAACCGTGCAGTGGCTGGGAAATGCGTAGTTGCAAGAGCATGTAGAAGGCGAAGCATCCTTGGGTAGTAGGTACTTCATCAACCCATCCATCACTACACTGATTTCCCAGCCCAGATGTAAGGATAGGATATGGCAGGACAGAAAAGGCATACATTCCATCTCTGTGATCGTGGGTGACATAAAGGGGAACATCTGAACATCTGCTGGTGGCGAGCCAAAGGTGCTCATGTCAGTGTCACTATGGAGGTGTATATATAATGGAGGGAAAACTCTTCATTATCGGGAGGGGGGCTGCTAGGCAAAACTCAAAAAGTTATAACACAGGGGGCTCTGAATGACCTTTTGTTGACGTCTGCTATGGGCCGTAAATGGCACCTACAGAGACGTTATTGGGCTCAAAAAAGCCCGAGTTTCTAGTTTCTGGAACCGTAATCACTTTTTGTATTTCATTTCTGGAAAAAAGTTATCTCCAAAAACTAGTCCCCCCTTTTAATTCTCTGCTCGAATGGGATGCCAGGCTACTCGATTTTAACATGTTTCATTATAAATGTATGAATTAAAAGGGGTCAGAAACCAATTTGAATAATATGTGGAGGCCAAAAAAGGACCAATGGAAAGAAAAAGGCAGTTTATTTGCCTACCCAGTAGTCTGATGTATCGTTCTGATTACATTTATCATACATTTTCTTTTATAAACCACAGGGAGTTTTGCCTTTGAACTTATAACGTGTGGGTATTATTATTATTTATTATTTTATTTAATTTTCTAACACATGTCCCATCAAGAGACGTATGGTACAAAGTACCCAAAATACACTAAATAATACACATATAAAAAATAAGATGTCCTATTAAGATTAAAATTAAAGTAATGAGTCCTGTTTTGTTTTTGTTGCCTATTGCATTAGGTGATGATTTTTGCGTCCAGAGCAGAGGGCAGAGTGAGGTTAACCTGTCAATTTTGTGGAGGTGAGGAATGTCTTGACCGGCACCTTGAACGATGAGAGTAAGGGCTTTCTAAGGGCAATGCATACTATGCAGGTCAATAATTATGGAAGTACGTAGATTCTGTTTGTAAGGGCGATGCATATTATGCAGGTCAAGAATTATGGAAGTACTCAGATTATGTTTCTAAGGGCGATGCATACTATGCAGGTCAAGAATTATGGAGCCTTCGTCCAAAACATTTTCTAAATTTACTCATGAATGGGTGCACATATTTTAATCAAACTTTGACACAATATAGTCCTAGTTATATTCAATGCCCTATGTTTTAACATATAACTCAATGCAATGCCCTATGTTTTAACATATAACCAGAAACAAATTTATAAACTGGTGCTGTGTGTTTCATAATTAATATTTTTTCACAAGATTACAGGGGTACAACGTCCACCATTGGGGGTACCTCTGTACCAATTTTTATCATTCTACAATAAAGCTGTGCCGAGTTAATGATGGTATATTAATAAAAGACGAAGACTTCGTCCCCCCCAGTATTTCTAAAGATGATGCATACTATACAGGTTTAAGAACTATACAGGTCAATTATTATCAAAGCGTAGCGTATTATCAAAGCATTAAAAGTATTATGCGTAGCATAAGATGATAGTGAGGGAAAGGCAACGATATAAGAATAGAGCGAATCGTTTCAAAAACGTTTTCCGTGTGCTTGTAAATGGTCTCGCAAGTTTTTCCTCCGTACTTGGTCTGTTCCCCAGACAATGCAATGCTTCACTATGCTGCAAGTATATACCCGAAAAATTATAAAAAAAATTAAAAAAACTTTTTTGTCGAAAATTAGACCCAAGTAACAAACTTACTTTAAAAAATCGTGAAATTCCACCGCGTATGGCCTTTGCAAAAAATTTACAAAAGGGGGGCATAGTGGCGTTCTTGTTTTAGGGGGCCACAGTCGCGAACTTTACGGTATTCCATTGGGTGATTTGCGTTTTGCTTTTTATACAAAACAAGCAATAGGTAAATTGTGCAAAAACGAAAAAAAACTTTTTTTAAAACAAAATGCATGAGGATGAATCAGATGATCCAAAAAGTTAGGAACCTGGGTTTTGTGCTCGAAGAAGTCAACACAGCTGTGGTCCCTGGCCATAAAAGGACCCAGCATCAAACGCTTCAGCTTCGTCTGTCCCTGAGAATCCTACTTTACCGGGTGCGGCGTCCAAAAGTTGACAAACTTGAAGACCATGGTTCTCCATCCCATTGCAGTTCTGTGAGCTCCCGCTTGACACAAATGTTTGTCTAGGTGTCTATTTTAAGCGTGTAGAGCGGTTTGTAGTTTTGTGCATTCTGAATGGAGAAATGACAATATTATTGGAAGAGGTCAGAAAAATGGTTGTCAGCAGAATTCAGGGGGAGGTAGTACATTGTCAAACCAAGTTGTTTTTAGAGTGGTTATACTAAAACGGCAATGTCCCCACACTTGCTTCATCAATTGAGCTGCAAATTTCCACACTTACTATCCACGGTTAGGCCTACTTTGTGTGAAAAAATCAAATCTCTAGCTGCAAGTGGGGTGGATAAATTAATTTCCAAATTTCCCTTCGGACGCTTCCCCTGGATCGGTGTGCGCTTTGCACCAGAACATGCAGCAGAACACCGCTCTCATGTAGCGCGAGTTCAGTGAACTGCTCCATTCATTTTTGTCCCAGTGCAGTGAGGATGGACCCATCTGAACAGTGCCACAGCGCCCTTCAATCATGGACAGTTGCACTGCGCAGCTCCCATGGCCTGATGTGTAGCAACACCAAACATGCATCAGAACACCGCTCTCATGTAGCGCGATTTCAGTGCTGCTCCACCCATGATTATCCCAGTGCAATGAGGATGGGCCCATCTGAACAGTGCCACAACGCCCTTCAAGCATGGACAGTTGCATTGCGCAGCTCCCATTGCCTGATCTGTAGAAACACCAAACATGCATCAGAACACCGCTCTCCCGTAGCAAGATTTCAGTGTACTGATCAACCCATGATTGTCCCAGCACAGTGAGGATGGACCCATCTGAACAGTGCCACAGCGCCCTACAATCATGGACAGTTGCACTGCACAGCTACCATTGCCTGATATGTAGCAACACCAAACGTTCATCAGAACACCGCTCTCACGTAGCGCGATTTCAGTGTACTGTTCCATCCATTTTTGTCCCAGTGCAGTGAGGATGGGCCCATCTGAACAGTGCCACAGCGCCCTTCAATCATGGGCAGTTGCACTGCGCAGCTCCCATGGCATGATCTGTAGCAACACCAAATATGCATCAGAACACTGTCCTAACGTAGCACGGTTTTAGTGTACTGCTCCATCCATGCTTGTCCCAGTGCAGTGAGGATGGACCCATCTGAACAGTGCCACAGCGCCCTTCAATCATGGACAGTTGCACTGCGCAGCTACCATGGCCTGATCTGTAGCAACACCAAACATGCATCAGAACACCGCTCTAACATAGCACGGTTTCAGTGTACAGCTCCATCCATGATTGTCCCAGTGCAGTGATGATGGGCCCATCTGAACTGTGCCACAGCGCCCTTCAAGCATGGACAGTTGCACTGCACAGCTCCCATGGTCTGATCTGTAGCAACACCAAATATGCACCAGAACACCGCTCTCATGTAGCGCGATTTCAGTGTACTGCTCCACCCATGCTTGTCCCAGTGCAGTGAGGATGGGCCCATCTGAACAGTGCCACAACGCCCTTCAATCATGGGCAGTTGCACTGCGCAGCTACCATGGCCTGATCTGTAGCAACACCAAACATGCATCAGAACACCGCTGTCACGTAGCGCGATTTCAGTGTACTGCTCCACCCATTCTTGTCCCAGTGCAGTGAGGATGGGCTCATCTGAACAGTGCCACAGCACCGTCAATCATGAGCAGTTGCACTGAGCAGCTACCATGGCCTGATCTGTAGCAACACCAAACATGCATCAGAACACCGCTCTAACGTAGCGCGGTTTCAGTGTACAGCTCCATCCATGCTTGTCCCAGTGCAGTGATGATGGGCCCATCTGAACTGTGCCACAGTGCCCTTCAATCATGGGCAGTTGCACTGCGCAGCTACCATGGCCTGATCTGTTGCAACACCAAACATGCATCAGAACACCACTCTAACGTAGCGCGGTTTCAGTGTACAGCTCCATCCATGCTTGTCCCAGTGCAGTGATGATGGGCCCATCTGAACAGTGTCACAGCACCGTCAATCATGGACAGTTGCACTGCGCAGCTCCCATGGCCTGATCTGTAGCAACACCAAACATGCATCAGAACACCGCTCTCACATAGCACGATTTCAGTGTACTGCTCCATCCATTAATGTCCCAGTGCAGTGAGGATGGGCCCATCTGAACAGTGCCACAGTGCCCTTCAATCATGGGCAGTTGCACTGCGCAGCTCCCATGGCCTGATCTGTAGCAACACCAAACATGCATCAGAACACCGCTCTCACTTGGTGAGATTTCAGTGTACTGCTCCACCCATGCTTGTCCCAGTGCAGTGAGTATGGGCCCATCTGAACAGTGCCACAGTGCCCTTCAATCATGGTCAGTTGCACTGCGCAGCTCCCATGGCCTGATCTGTAGCAACACCAAACATGCATCAGAACACCGCTCTCACTTGGCGAGATTTCAGTGTACTGCTCCACCCATGCTTGTCCCAGTGCAGTGAGTATGGGCCCATCTGAACAGTTCCACAGTGCCCTTCAATCATGGGCAGTTGCACTGCGCAGCGATTCGTTGTCGCTCATCCTAGAAAGCATTCATTTCTCATTTAATCATTGCGCTTGATGAGTGGGAGCGGATTGGCGAAAGCACTCTCAGGAGTGAATAAATGATGTTAGTGAAACATCAGAGAGTTTGTTAGATACTTACAGCTATGTCTTGCTGACGTCAGAAGCTTTTTATTCGCTTCACAACAATGAACTGGCCAAGCTAACCTTTGGTTTTAGAAACGGACTTTAATTGCAGTGTTTCTGGCAGGCACATGCTGTGGTTAATGGGAGCATGGTTGACTTATGTCTACAACCAAGGCTCGCACTACCACAAAGCTTGGGCTCACCTGGTCAATCCCTTGAGGTAGGAGTAGAGCGCTGTGCAAAGTTATTTTGAAACGTAACATTATGGCTATTTCAAGATCTATCTAGCTCATCAGCGGAAGATTTTCGCTGCTTGCTCAAATAAATAAGGTGAACCATTATCAAGTTCCGTAACCACGGTTCAAGTTTTCCTATTCCCATTGGAGGTGAAGAAATGGGTGGCTTACTTGTTGTGGGACTTGTGGAAGTGGAGTGTTCGGTGAAGGTAACTGGTGGTTGCTGGCTGGACTGGCTGGACTGGACTGCTTTCTGCTAAGCAGTTGGCCCTTTTACAGTCTTCCGTTAGGGTACTTCCAGTGACTAGTCTAGACGAGATCGAAGACAAAACAATTTACTGTTTTATTTCTCAGGCAGGTTTTTCTATGATATATATATTTTGTAGAAATATTTTTTCGCCGCATTTTCACAAAAAGACAATTATTTTCTTACTTGACGGCATTGATTTAATATTTTTGACACAAGCAATGATTTGGATTTGCCTGACAATTTTATGATAAGTAAATTTAAGATAAATTTTTCTTTTACGAAATGGCATGAATCTGCCGTAATTGCGCCAAAAGCGGGACGAGACTATTAAAGCCCTAAAGCAGGTACATACGCATACGCACGTAGTGAAACCTCAGTGTGCTGGTTTACCGTAGTTAACACCAAGCAGGCGCTTTTTGTTCGCCCGGCTGTCTTGGAAGTTTTTAGGTTTTTTTCTTTTCACCAGTTCAATTTGTGCATATCGAAAAATGTTTTGTTGATTAGGTCATTTCTGTCATTGATGCCTAAAAAACTTTTTAAACCTATTTTTGAAGCAAAGTTAGTTTCATACGGCAGTTTGCCGAATATTTTCTAAACACTCTGTTTAGATGTATTTGCAGCGATTTTTGAAGCAAATTTTATGAATTGACTGTTATTTTATGGTTTTTAAACGCGTACTTATGGAGGCAAAGAATCGCTTGCTCGTCTTGGCACACGCATTTGTGCATTTTTTGAAACATCAGAACTGTTCTCCATGTTTTGCCGTTTATTTATTTCATTGATTAAATCCATCAGATGAGAGAAATACTTCTTTCGGCAAGTTACAACATTCGGAAAGTTTTATGCTTCTCAACCTATCAGTTACAAGGAAAACTGTTAGCGGTCGATGTTGAATTTTGATTGACTTGCAAATAATTGCACCACAATTTTTATTTTGTTTATTTGAATTTAAGTCAAATTGAAAAGGGAATGATTGTTTTTATCTTATGATGGTGAACATATTTTGCTCTGTTGATTCACTTGCATTTCAACATTTCCTTTATCAGACTTCACATATCCCCACGGCCTAGGGGAAAGCAACGCCGGGAATGGAGCCAGGGGTGTCTTCCGAGGCCATGTTTGGGGTGTCTATCACACTGCGCTGCTGTGTCGGATGGCGATGCAGTGTAGGCATGGCCTGCGAGCCACTGGCCTGCAAATTAGAGTTTCTCTTTTTCGCAAATTGGGCAAACTTTAGAGTACCTGGTTTGGATCTTGCGGCAGAGGCTGAAGGCTCAGCTGTTCTCTTGGCTGCTCTTCGGGCAGCCCTTCAATGACCAATGGCCGAGGCGGAAGACGGCGGAGCACCTGATCGTCAATTACGTTGACTGGGTCAAAAGAGGCTTAATTTGGTTCGTGAAACCTTAGGGTTCAGGTTGACGACCTCGGCGGCCATGAGGAGGTGGTAGGTGGCCTGGATGGTATCCAGGTTGCTGTAGTAGACCTTGGCCTCTTCGCCCATGGCCAGGTTGGTGACCCAGGATTGGATTTGGTAGAAATGGACATGATTGCGTTTGAGGTGCAAGTTGGCCTGGACGACGGTGCATCCAATGGCCTCAGCAGTCAGGAGGACGGGCTTGATGTAGCAGTTGATGAAGCCGTGTTCGTCCACCATGTCGTAGGGGTTGAACCCCCAGCAGTCGATGGTCCTCGCCGCCTGTCTCGCCGCCTGCTTAATCTGCAAATGCCATCTTTTTATGCCTCACTGTAGGTGTACTAGAGAGGCATGAACTACGGGTCCATTGGGTCCTGTGCGTTCCACGTTGGACAGCAGCCAGCACAGGCTGGATCCGTGGAAGTTGATGGGCTGGGCATGCTCAGGCTGCCAGAGCTCGTTGCCAGCCATGAGGCGCTGCAAGTACCAGGCCATCCGCCTGGAGCAGGCCTTCTCCTCGTTTGGGTCCGGCATGAGGCGAGCTTCCTCCTCTTCTGCCAGTTGGCCCAGGCCGGCTTGATGGCAGGCCTAGGATTGACAGTGGATGGGTAAGATAATTAAAAGTGCAGAAAAGGCTTACCCTGAGTGCCAAGAGGCGCTGGTTGTCGTTGCGGCAGAGGCAAATGGCTGCCTCCCACCCGATGGTCTTGTTGCTCACCACCTCGTAGTACTGGCCGCTGATTAGGCCATGGGAGAGCAGGCGTAGTCCTGCCCGCTGGGCATTGTCTCCGTCCATCACTGGAGGGAACTCCAAATCTGAAATGGCATTCCAGTGCCGAAAGTTCAGATTTTAAAATTTTGAGTGTACTTTGTGCAGTGGCTGCATGGCGGGCGTCGAGGACGTGGAAGTTGAAGGTTTCCTCCAGCAGGGGCAGTGATTCTGCGAAAGGGCGTTCAGGGGCTGCCTCTGGCCATAGGGCTTGGGCAGGTTGCATAGGAGGAAGTTGGCGAGGTTGCGCCATGAGTTTTTTTGGAGTAGAGGATGAGCTGGTTTTTGAAAGGCACAAAGCCATTGATAGTGAAAGGTTGGTTGGCGCTTGTCTGCAACCAATCCTGGCACTACAACAGAGTTTGGGCTTTCCAACTGAGCTTAGGGAGAGCACAAAGTCATTCTAGTGAGAGCTGGGTTGATGCTTATCCGCAACCACAGCTGGCACTATAACGGTCTCTGGGCTGTCCAGGGTAGATTGATGTCGGAGTTGATGAAGAATGGCGATTTCTCCTTCTTTATATGCTAAGATCTAGCCACTCCAAGACACAACAGTTAATCATCCATGCTGAGAACCTAACTGTTTTGACTACTTTTGTTCCCATGAGCTTTTCTTGCTGTTTGGGTTATGCCGTTTCCTTGAACGCTTAAGAAATGCTGATTATGGGTTTTTTATTTCGCTCAGCTTATGAGCTAAGCAAACCGATGACGGCGAATTTTCTTTTCATTTTCCCTTAATGAGTGAACACAGATGGCACAAATCGCTTGAAATGAGTTTTTATGTGCTTAAGACATGTCTTTGAAACATCAGAGAGAGGCTTAACTCTTCTCTAGTGCTGCTTTACTGGCCAGCGTTTTTCACTAATGATTAACCAAAATGTTTGTTTTTAGAACGAATGGTTTTTTACTTGTAACTAATATATATTTTCATCTATGAGTCTGGGTTTTTGAACTGATATCAAGGCTGGCGGTAGCATTTTTGGTTAAGAATAGGTTTTGAAACCTCAATGAGAAGGCTAGTGGTAGGATTTGTGGTAAGATTTTTCATTGAGGGGGGCTTGCGCTGCAGCAACTGCGGCCTTGATATGCCTGCCTTTTTGCTTTTGACCAAGTTTTTTATCACGACTAATTACTGACCTAGATTGGAAAAGTGGGGTCGAAATTGGCTTTTATGTTGTGGGTAAAGCATTAGAGGCAAGGGTGTCTAGGATGCGTAACCGCGCACACTCTTATACAGGTCACGTGGTTCCCTCTGTCTTATGCAATCCGACTCATAGTAGGAATAGATGCTTAAAATTATTCGTTTGCTTCAAAACGGCGCAAGATTATTTACTGTGGATGTTTTCCTGCTTTTCTGGCAGGAAAGCATAGCGTTCATGAAAGAGGTTGAATGATAGGAGGCTTGCAGCCGGTGTATATAATTTTTCCCAACCGTGCTGGCAAGAATTCGCATTGAATCACCTAGCATGGTAGAAATCGACTGTTTTGACTTCTGTCCTCCTTTAGCTAACAGCTTGAAGCATAATTTTTGCAATACAGACTAATTTTTTGAAGCGTGAAATGCGTCTTTTTTACCGGTATTTTGAGTCCCTCTTTCTCTCTCTCAACTCACCGAAACCAAAGCTGCCCCCCCGCTGTCAACGCGCACACAGAGAGCTTACTTTGCTGGCTTGCATGTGCGCTACTCATAGCGTCTTGAATTCACTCATCAGCCTCCTCCAAATATTCCTCAGCCTCTTCGTCCTCCTCTTCATGGCAGTCCCAAGGGTCGACAGCGACACCTTCTGCCGCTTCCTCTTCCTCTTCTTCAGGCTCAGGCTCTGTTTCCATCAGGAAACTCACCTGCTGCTGGAAACGCACTTTATTCCCTCCTCCCCTAGGTTGGGAGGTTTGAGGCCGCTGCCCCCTGCTTTGCTGCTGTCCTCTGGTCAATGGGCGCCGTCCTGCTGAGCCTCTGCCTCCCCGCACGCCTTGCGAGCATTCTTGGTATCGGGGGGTGAATGAAATGACCCTAGGCACGAATTCGGAGCAAGGTTCATTGGTTTCACCCTTCACCATTGTCACGAAATCTTTCAAAGCCCAGCAGTTGGTTGGCATGTGACCCTTTCTTTGACACCAGAAGCAGATTTTAGCATCCGAGACAGGGGTATTTGAGCGGTTCCTTGTAGGGTTTGCGGATGTAGCGGTAGGCTTGCTTTGCCCCCAGCCTCTTTGAGACCATCGGCCTCTTCCTCTGCCTCTCCCTTGCTCTAGCGCAAGGGATTCTTTTCCTTCGTCTGGCTGTGCGTCTAAGTCCTGCTGGCCAAAGACGAAGCCGAGCTGATTGACTGATTGTTGGGTGCCGAACAGATCTTCACTCCTCTTAGCTGCCACTGCGCAATCGGCCACTGTGGCCAGAGCTGCCCCGCTGTTCAAAAGCGCAAATTGATGTTCATGTCGGAGGCCTCCTAGGAAAAATTGCCTTAGCAATACCTCTTGCGTGTCTGCCAGAAAAGTTGCGGTGACTGGAAAACGCTGTTCGACAACTTTTCAAAGCCTAGCTAGGAAAGCCATGACTTGTTCTCCGGGCTGCTGGACGATGCCTTCACAGACTGATAGTCGGTTAACTTCCAGAGAACTGTCAAAAGTTGCTACTAAGGTTCTCCTTATCACGTCATAACTCAGCTTCCCTTGGGCATTGTTTGACAGGCCTCTGTAGGCATCTAACGCAGGTCCCTCCAAATAGGGGACAATGAGTGTGTGCCAGGTATCCTGGTTTTGGCCTTTTGCACGTGCAATTTCTGCGAAACGGGTCAGCCATTGCGTGGCATTTCCATCACCTTCGTAGGTTTTGAGGCCCATCAGGTGATATTGAGGGGGCGTGCGGCCTGGGAGATCATTGGTATTGGTCCCGTTTTCAGTCATTTCAGTCTTTGCGGACTTCAGCTTGCTTCGGCGTACAGCCTGAAGGCGAGGAGGGGAAGAGGGAGAAGGGAAGAAGGAAGAGAGGAGGTTGGAGAGAGGGGAGGGGGGAGGGGAGAGTGACCTTTACGTGGCTCGGAGTTCCTAGAGCTAGTCGCAAACCCAACGACAGAGCCAGTTTGCGAGGGGCTCTCACTACCCTATACTGGATGTCGCTGCGCAAGGGTGAGGACTAGGCCTAGTTGATCAGAACCAATTGTAAGGATCTGTAGTGCGGTTACAAGGGCAGGAGGGCAGGAGGTTTATCATGAGGAAGCAAGAGAAGAGACTGATCTCAGGGTGAGATCTAAGGTGCAGGAGCTGCCTTGTTATGGCTATGCTCCAGACGGGGGTCACGCACCTTACAGTTTAACAACAAATAAGATAAAAAAAAGCCACCCGCACACCCCGGTCAGGGTCAGCTTTTTGTTAAGAAAATACCCTTTTGATTTAGAAATAGCATTTAATGTTTCAACAATCCTGGAAAAAGCAAAATAAACAAAATAATACTTGATATGTTAGTAAGGCTTTGGTATTAATGCGTAAAATTCCAATTTGGCATCCTACTTGTCAGTTAGACAAAATACGGTTCTGCTGAGAAGGATTCCGAAAACTCAAAACCAACATTGGTGCAAAAACAGTCACTTGTCCAAGTATGGGCTGGTGAGTGAGTCTGAGAGGCAGGGCGGAGTTGGAGGAACTGCCAGAGTAGAGCCGGCAGAAGGCCACTACAAAAGAGGCTTTGGCGAGTTACGTAAACTTTAAGTTTAGCTCAACTCTTGCCTCCTTTAGGAGTCATTGAAAGAAGAATAGAAAAACCACCAAAAGAGTGACTTGAATAATTTTTGACCGCGGAGCGGCCCGAAGGGCCGCTCCGCGGTCTTTAGAGGCTACTAAACTTTTGACCTGGTATATATGTATGTATGTATTTCTGGAAATGCTGGGAACGGGCGAATTCTCAACGGATTGGGACAAACTTTTTTTTCCTGAAAGGTAATGCAATTTTAGGAAGATCTGGAGGGGTGGAACCGGTTTCCGAGCATTTGAAACATTACTTTTTTGGGTAGAAAGGCTTGAAAATTGCAATATACAGTTTTTGCGCTGTAGCTCCTGTAATCTTGAGAATTGCACAGAAGACTTGAGTTTTTTTGTTCACAAGTCGTATATAGCAATTCCAAATCTGTGCTTACTTTTGAAAATGGTTGAGAAACCACAGACTTACTTTCTTGAGTGACAAACTTTCACGTGCGGCAATGTCATCAATAATAAGTAACAGCTGAACGGCTAAGAATTGCACAGAAGACTTGAGTTTTTTTGTTCACAAGTCGTATATAGCAATTCCAAATCTGTGTTTACTTTTAAAAATGGTTGAGAAACCACAGACTTCCTTTCTTGAGTGACAAACTTTCATGCACAGCAATGTCATCAATAATCAGTAACATCTGAATGGCTAAGAATTGAACAGAGGACTTGAGTTTTTTTGTTCACAAGTCATATATAGCGATTCCAAATATGTGCTTACCTTCGAAAATGGTTGAGAAACCACAGACTTGCTCTTAGCAGTGACAAAATTCCATGCATTCATAGTGTAAGCTGGAAGGTGGTGCGCTCCGCGGTCACCTATTGCGCTTTGCGCCATATACTTGTTGTTAGCGTGTTCTGCTTCAGCCTCATGACGAATCAGAAGGAAAAAGTTCTCAGGCCTGCCCTGTGAGCAAAGCCAGGAATGGCCGTTAAGGCACAATAGGAAGCGCCTGGGAGTGTCCTTGAGGTCAGGCCACGCCTAGAAAACTCATCCCTCACCGCACCTCCAAACTAGGTGTAAACTTAAATGAACAGCACTTGCATGCTCAAAAATCCCAATCAAAGATGCCCTTCAGCTATGAAGTCTTGTTTCAATTTACTCCCTACCTTCAGTTTGAAAACGCGTTCTATACTTTTGTTAAATTGTTCTCCAAGTTCAAGAATTGATGGCAACTGGGAAATCAGCAGGATTTGCCACCTGTCTAGTTAAGAAAAGAACGTTTTTGTGCTAGTCATAACTACAAAAGGCGATGTTTTATGATGAATATTTCTTCTTGATTCAGAGCCCCATGATTTGATGGAAGGCAGGAACAAAAATATCCTTGCTTACCGTCAGACCCCCAAACCTCATCACAATCATCGGGGGAAACCTTAGTTTCAGTAGATATCATTTCCCGCCCAGCCGGCACTACTTCTCAAAACTCCCCCTCCGGTGAAGCACCACCTGCCATCAAAATGACAATCCCGGTGCCCACCTGGCTTGTGGCACCAAGCATGTACCTGTACTCCTCGAAAGAGCTGATGTCCAAAGTGGACTGGCTTCTCATGTGCAACAGGATTTACAAAAAAAGTTAGCCAATTATGTTTCCCCAACCACTTTAAACCAAAATATATTAAAGTCATATCTTAAAGACAATGCAAAATTGAAAATAATCAAATACAACATTTTAAACTTGGTTACGGTACCAAAAAGAATAAAATTATCTGTTAAAGATAAATTAAGAAATTATAAATGCAGACTTTGTGCAATGATTAAAAGGAAAATTATGCTCTGTCTTCAGCAAATTCCCTATTGGCCATCTGCATTTCCCTTTCTCAGAGGCTCTAATTGTTATGTCTTAGCCTGGAGTCAAAACATGCGGATAAGGGTATATAAAGGCAGTCGTCAAACCATTTATATGTAACTGAACGAGTAACGTACATACAACATAAAACCAACGTATTGCTCATGTATATAAACTAAAACCCTGCATTTTTTTTGCCAAGTACCTGCCTAAGGCTTACGTTGATAAGCTCACAAAAGGAAATTGAGCAGTTTCGTGTTCCTGAAGAGCGGGAGGTTTTCGTAGCATCAAAATTTTACATCAGCAAAAATGCCCTATGCTATAACATAGGCATTTTCTGGTTCTCGTCATGTTTGGGTCTATATCTCATTTGGGCCACCCCTTATCTAAGTTTGAACACATTTTCTGGACTGAAAATTTCGCGGAGAAATACGATGGCGAAGTCAAAAACCAGATTTTAAACCAAAAAATTTTGAAAAAGTCAAGTTTTTCACTAAATCTTCAAAATTTCATTTTATCCCATATATTTGGTTTTTTGACAGAATATGAAATTTTTTTGGTAAAAACTTTAAAAACTTTTGTCATAGTTGTATGCAGCTAATGTAAACGAATCGATCGATACCCAACATGGGTACTTTTAGCATAAAAAAATGGGTCTGAAATTTGAGTTTTATGAAAAAAATCGCCAAAAACTCAAATTTTCCGACTTACAACTTGTCAGAGCTGTCCTGCCATGGATATTGAGTTTTGACACCAAGTATATTGATGAATTTTACTTCCCACATATTGTACTTTTGATTCCCATCATAAAAAAGGGGTAGCCAAAAACCATGGGTCTTCCATTCGTGCTCCTCTCAAAAACCGGCGCTCAAAACAGCACGTACTGAAACCGTAACGTCACACAGACAAACGTATTGCTGAAAGTATCACTTTCTGCTCGCTTCTGGCGATGTTTAT